>OMLP01022103.1:12650-23270 GCA_900302685.1 Spondyliosoma cantharus | reverse complement strand
GGATAATGTCATTATCGTGATTATTGTTATGAGAAAAAAAAAAAAGGGGGATGATATATAGTGATATGGTAATAATAGCAATAACAGTAATAGCAATCGTAATCATAATATTCAGTCATAATCATATTCAAACTAAACAAGATGAGCCCGACCTACCAAAACATTTTGTCGGTATTTGAAGTGCTGGGAATGAGACTGAAAAATCTCACTGTGACTTTAATTAACCACCTTTCAGCCCCATCACAATTTTGTAACACTATCCCAAGCTATTTTCGATACGACCCCAAAAAGAACCTGACCGTTCAATTAATTAAACCCTGAAGTTGCCACCGCAGCCAAATGTTCAAGGATGTCCCGAGGCTGCTTATATCATGGAAATTTTTTTCACTACAGCCCTCTAAATTTGGACGAGCGGGCCTAATTAGAGGTTCAATTTGGTTGCATAGCTTTGGCTGCGCCACTGACTTTTTCCTCCAACCTTAAAGTGCACAAGAGGGCTGTCTGGGTGTCTCAGCAGAATTAAGCACATACCATCACAAGTGTTCATCAGCTCGCAGCCGGGGTTTTTTTGTTTTTTCCTACCACTCTTCATTTCATGCTATGGGAATTTTATGATGCATTTGGGGGACAGCAACCTTGCTTGCTTGGTTTCGAGCCAACACAATAAACATGAAATCAAAATTACACATTTTAAAGAGAGACCTAGTATGTGGTCTTCCCACCTTTACATTCATGCTTCCAAATACACACCTATAAATTACCATAAGAATAATGTCTACATGTCTTACGAGCTTTATGTCAAGTTGTAGGTCCTCTGGGATGTTGCTTTCCACTTACATTGTATCTGCATTTCCAAAAGCAAAAGAGCCCTGGAGTTGAGCCTATTAAATGGCCCCAAGTTTTCCCCAGGCCTCTTTTCGGTCCAGCAGGGCTTTATGAGGGTATATTTCACTGACTCACTGGCACAGCTGAGCAGGGAAATCCTTCTCTTCACGGTCTAGTTGGGATGACTGATGCAAATATGCTGCTGCTGAGTCCAGACACTGACACCATCATCGCACTGACCCAGTTAGCAAGGGAGGGGGGGGAGAGAGAGAGGGAGAGAGAGAGAGAGAGACAGAGAGAGAGACAGAGAGACAGAGACAGGGGGAGAGAGTGAGAAAAGTCATTTGTGACTTACATTTATTTTTGTGACTCCAAATGTTTTTAAGCAGTTCCAGGACTATTAAAAGCTTTGATGCATTGGTATAGTAGCTCTGGAAAAAGGAAGAGGATATATATTTCAGGTCATTTGGGATGTGTGCACTGAGTGACTGGACATTTTTCTGGATGCGCAAGAAAGAAGGAGAGCAGCTTCAGATCATCTGCAATATTTTTTTTTTTTTTTTATGTGCAACCACACATGATTTTTCCCTGCTGTGTTTTCCTAGATGACACATACTGTAGCTGTTAGCTTGGCGTGCAAGGTCTGGTGCTGGTCATCTCTTAGGCATTAATGCAGCTGCTGGGTTTCTAAGATTGTTATTTCTAAGATTAATGCGAATTCTATTATTTTATTATGTGTGCTGAGGGGCGTGAGGGGACACATGGTCAGACTCAGACTTTGCTTTAGCACAACATGTCCTCAAAGCTAAATGTCAAAGTAGTTCATTTTCAAAACAACCCACATGACCCTTTATACATACACAAGGAGTTAAGGGAACTTTAAAGTATGCCAAGAAAGCCTCCCCCCAAAGTGTTTTAAAGAGTAACTTAACACCCCCTAAAATCTTGTTTTTGCTGACCTCCAGTTGTTTAACTCTGGGCCCCCATGACATCACAGCACATTTACGACCACACCCAACCACAGCCATCGGTGATGCCGGGTGTGGTCAGAGAGGAAAGAGGCTTGAAACTTTCAACCAGAGAGAGCGGTGAAACACTTTAATGTGCAGCCTAGTGTCAAGTTACTCTTTACCAACATGCTTCTGTAGCCTTAGTGTCGAAGAGTGAACAGTCTTCATAGAACAGATCGCGACGCTTGTTCACAAACTTCATGGTAGAAAACCCCTGCATCACGCAGTAGCTTACGTATAACTTAACTATCATTATCAAAGATGCTATTTTAGAGTGTATTCATCTGATTAATGTTTCATGCTGTCATATCTATCTCATAATAACAAAACTTTCAATAGGTTTACTTTGGAAGCCTTATTTGGACCATAGACTAAGAAAATGACAGGATAGTTAAAACGCAAACAGATCTGCACGTGGAAGGTTTAATGAAATTAACAAAGGGCAACAGTTCACTCACTAGCTTTCAAGCTTTACAAGCTTTCAGTGTAATTCACACCAAATCCATCTCTGGGCAGAGAATATTTGTGGTATCTTAAAACTTGTTTTGGCGTGAGTGTTCCACACATAGGTCATGTGATGACTTCCAAGGTCACATAATGATTTCTAAGTCAGCTCTGTTAGCTGAAGGGAGGTCATGAGATGTGGTTGAAAGGTCTAAGGCCTAGTAATAGGATCATGCAAATTTGAACGTTTGAAGTGTTTGAACTAGGGCTTTGGCCTTTACGTTAATATCGTGATATTTTTAGGCTGTGTCAAAGCACTTTATATATATGTTCAAATATCATGTTTGTTTTTTTAACCAGATACTTTGATATCAATATTGCAAACAATATTGTAGGGATGACTAAAGGTACTTTCACAAAATATGAACGCAATGAGATTTTCAGAGAACTCAACCTCTGATCATCCTTTATCATCCTCTCAACCTCAGGAAAAGACAACACTTAGGCCAGATCATGCTATAACTATGTCAAAATCTGAGACTGTACATAGTCCCACTTACCCACAGTGGTATGCTGTAATACTGATATATTGCCCAGCCCTAGTTTAAACCATATGTGTCCATATTTATAGGTGATATGTGCATGTGTGTAGGATAACGTGCATGTCATATTCATAATAAAACAATGATGTGTGTGTAAGTGATACTACATCACATATACAGTATGAGCCATATGATGCGGCCCCCTCCCGTCCTTCCCACGCTAATGGTTTGAACCCACAACAAATGCTTGTCATGTCTTCTCTACACCATTAACCCCTTCTGTTGCTGCTTATTAATTCCATCAAGTACACTACTTAAAGCGCACGTACACTGCAATTATTACATTAACACGAATATAAAGATCTTGAACTATCCACTTCTATCTCTAAAGGTACTAGGGTTCACATGACCCTCTCTCCAGCCCGCGTAGGGTTAGGCTCCTACCTCTCTTGTTTGTATTCTGCGTGAGCAGTGCAGGCCTACTGCTTGTTAACCTTTCCTAATATGACCTGCATGTATTAATAACACTCAGCAGGAAAGGTCAATCGATGTGAGTGTGCATGTGTGTGTGTGTTTGTATAATTGTCACAGGAAATGCTTATGAAGCCTATACGTGGCTGGCTATAGAAGGTATATGGGCTTGTCAGTGAGCCGCTGAGGGTAAATTGAATTTGGTCTCTCAATAATTAAGCAGGACTGATAGTATGATGTTGTGGTGTGCCTGTGCATCCTGGGCTGCAGGGGAAAAACCTTGCTAATGATGATATGCAATTGAATGTATCGTGTCTCATTCTGTTTATTCTGCTGTCCCTGTAATGTCACTGCTAGATTAAAATAACCCCGCTCTGCCATTTGACTTTAAACTAAACAGTGTTTTGAGCCAGTGGCCATTCATTCCATGGATTTGTACCAGTGACCGTATGATATTAAACAGATTACAACACCTTCATTTGCACAGAATCACCTTGACCATGGATTTAATCGCTATGTAGTGTTAAATTACGTAATTGAATTCAGTTTGACCTCAGGGGTTATTATAATGAATGTAAATGCATATATCTGACCTGCGTGACCAGGTTAGGGGCTTTGAATCGATTGTCTCATTGAGATGTTGCATGCTGAGTCCGGGTTGACCTTTTTAGTGTGACAGTGCTTGGAAACGAAGGATAAACTAACAGCACTTTTCATGCTTAAGATGTAACTGCTTTATACTGTACCGTGGCAGCAAGACACAAGTGTTCATCTTGAAATGTCATCAGATTTAAAAGATAAAATGTATAAGGACCCAGAGTGCCCAGGGAAATTGTAGTTTTTGTTGTTATGGTGATGTTGCCAGTCTCAAGCAGGTAAAAAGCTTTAAAAAGCTTTTTTTTTACATTTCTGTTTGTGTACAGAATAAACAAAAGACATTAAAGAGGTGTACAAGTGGTAGTAGGTGTATTTTTTAACCTGACACAAAGACAGACTTCACCCCTAATGCTAAGTTAAGCTAATTGCCTCCTGGCCCTACACTAAATGCATCAACATGATAGTGGTATTTTCTCCACATGTAGGATTGCTAGGTTTGCTCTTCACAGAGAAGTGATGTAAAGGAACACTTATAGCGGCCAATAAATCTTAGGGCGTGGGAGTATTTTATGAAAGGAAAAGTTAACCAAAAATGAAAACGTAGTCATTGTCTACTGGACCTCATGCAGATGGAAAGCTGGGTAAATTAATCTGAAAAGATTGTCAAGGCGCCCTGATAATAATTTTGATTTATACCTTTGACGCACAGTCAAGTTAGTGCACCCACTTCAGATGGGGTGCATGCTAACGCCTTTATTTTTGCAGCTACAGCAAAAAGATTTAAAAAAGATTTTTTTCGAATCAATTTGGGATTTCTGGGCTTTAAGAGACTTGGATTACATCGTACAAGCTGTATGGAGCCATTTTATGTTTATTTTCTGTTCTTTTAACGTTTTAAAACATGCCCCTTTTTAATTCAGTAGCTTAGCAGAACGCTACGACACTGTGTAGCTGTGAAATGTTTTGTGGACTGCAATACCTCACCTGACTTTCCATCAGCGTGAGGTTTAGTAGATAATGACAGACTTTGCATTTTTGGGTTAACTTATGCTTTAAGATGGCCTTTAAGGTGAAAAAAAAGGGAAAATCTCTCAAACTAAACATGTTTGACTTCTGTTTCTGTAACCCATCATCCCTGGTGAGCGTTTGTCAGTGCACCGTGTCTCGTCAAAACACAACTGATGCCAGTCACTGTATATCCAGCGAAGCATGGCTGCTGTAAAACTCATAGGAGGTACAACGAAGAGCACTTTTGGTTACATGAAAACAAATTGTGTCATGCATATAAGCGTCAGTCAAAACTGCAGCTGGCAGGTTTAAATATTCACACGTGTACAGTTGTACCAAAGTGAGTGAATAATTTAAAGGTATGGGAATTCCTTAAATGTGGCTTGAGTGTTTTTTGGATTTGCTGGGCTAAATTTGGTCACTTAAGTGAGTGTCTAGGTGCTCACCTTTTTTTTATTTTAACATGGTGAGAATGCTCATGATGAAATGGCTTATGAAATCTGTTGTAAGCCCTCTCTTTAATCTTAAAAATACGTACCTGGGTCCTTTATTCCCCTCCAACATGTGCCAAATCTTTGCTATAAAGCAGATATCTACAAAATATGAGGACTGATCTACCATCTCTCTCCAGTTTTATTTTTGATTTTATCGTTTTTGGTTTTCATTATCACCCAGCAAAAAGATGAAAATAGTAAATAGAGGGTTAAAGGCAGTTCACAGGCAGTTTATTTCAGAGTCAGCCTGCCAGTTAAATGTGAATGATTCACTCAACCACAGCCTCACCCTCAAGGCAGCAGTACCACCCAAAAACTCCCAGTTTCTTCCAGGTTAAAATATACCCATTAACCAGCCAGTTTGTTGTGCACATCAGTGACTTTGGCGTGTCAGAACTCAGCAATGTGCATATAAAGTTCAGCTCTCATTTAATTGCATCCCACCAAAGGCCCAAATTTGGGTCCCAACCCATGTTTTAGGGAAACAGCCGACACAACCCATTGCAGATGAACATTTCATGTTTTCTCGGTGTGTGATTTCCAATCTGACTGAGGCCCGATAACGGCGACATTGCTGTTACTCATTCCCTCAGATCCCTTGCCTCCGTCTCCCCTAATCAGATTTCTCTGGTTGGGTTATTTATCATCGCCAGCTCTGACTGTGAGTGATGCTCAGCTAATGGGTTTAGCATTCAAATCTGCTGGCTTGACGCGACAGAATCCCAACAAGGGTTGTCATTCCTGTGGCGGCAGCAGCAGCTTCAGAGTGGTGTGAATAAGAGGGGAATGATATTGCAGAAATATGCATTCATGGTGCGTCTGTGTTTACATTTGGCTGGATTTGTATTGATTTTAAAGGTGTGAAAGTGAAAAGGAGAGGAGGAAAGAAAAAAAGTCAGACAGAAAGACAGAGAGACAGGAAGAAAGAAAGATAAAGAAAGATAAAACATGTCTATCCATGCATTCATCTATCAATGTATCAATCTGTCCACCCATAAACCGATCTTTTATTTTTGCCTGCTCATTTCTTTTTCAGGGGGGACAGGATGAAGAAGGATCATGACTCACCAGATGAGAGCCAGGAAATGAACAAAACAAAACACCAAACAGAAAAACCTCTCCGACTGCATGGTGAGCACATGCACACCAATGAGGCTATGCGGTGCTGAATGGCAGTTATGGTTATGACAATAATTATAAGCCATAAACCAACAGCTGTGAGAAACTCTGTCTACCGTCTTTTTTTTTTTTTTTCATGACTGCACCTGCGCCTTGCGGTTTGTCTGGTCGTTGGGCAGGTCCTCGCGCCTTATTGTTTTTGTACGATCTGCAGTGATGACAGGACCGTAAATTACAAGACAGCTGTTAGTCAGTCTTCATCCATTTTCGTTCCCTGCTTCGGTGATATGTGGTTGTCTGTCAGGTGTATCATTTTCTAATGTTTGATCTGAGGCCGTAAATTAACCGAGGGCTGAGATAACGAGACAGAGTGCACGTGGGCGTGTGTGCTTGCATGTCGGACTCCTCGGTCTTCGCTGCCCCGCCACCTGTTCCATGTAAATAGCTCCATATGTGCGGATGAAAGGCTTCATGTGGCTCATGGGAACCATACTGGACACCCTTATCACCTCATTGGTCATCAGCATCCCAGTTACCAATGCTGACATTATGTCCAACAGGGGCAGAGGAGGAAGGAGGGCTTTTCTTGCATAGATTTAAAATGCTGAATGTAAAGGGATCTTTTCACATATTTTGTTTCTTAATCATGTAGATTTTGTCAATAGATTGCTGAGCAACCCTGCTTCGTTCCAGACAAGTCTGGACATGTAGGGAGACTTGCAGTTTTTCTTGTCACGAGATCTTGTTCCATGATTGGTTCAGTCCACACACAGAAACACATCACAGGTGGCACCAGTCTACCAGGATTTTGTGCAAAACAGTTAAAGAAAAAAAAGAAAAAAACTGGTGTTACAGGTACGTCACAGCAAATCTGTATGACCTGACATGACTGTGAGGTTGAACAACCTGATGATCAGGTACAATCTGACAAACGTGTGAAGCCCTTTCAAAACAGCACATATATGTGGCTGTGTGGGTGTGTATGTGTTTGCTTGTTTGTAGTCTAGGCATGTCTCAGCTGATTACATGATGATGATCTATATTGACAAACCGACAGGATGTGCGTGTCTAGTCCTGGTTAGAAAGTGTGTTTCACAACCTGCGTGTCTTAATACCTTCACTGATATGTACCAGTTAAAACGGATTAGCGGTCATAGTTTCACTAATTTGCTGGTTTCTGATTCTTGAAACTTTTCTTTCCTCTTTTCTAACGTTAAAGGGACAGTTCACCCCAAAATCAATCAAAATGCATATTTTTCCTCTTACCTGTTACTATGCTGTTTGTCCATCTAGATTTGTGATCATGATAAGTCAGATAAACAATTCCAAATTGATGATCATGAGATACAAAGTCAAGGTCAAATTTTCATCAATTTCTCGCATGGGCTTCCATATGTTTGCTATTGGCCTGTAGCCCACCATTAACTTTCAGTTGTGGCCCTCCAAAGGAAAAAAGTCGGGCACTGCAGCTCTAGATGGATAAATAGCCTAACAGGTAAGAGAAAATATATGTTTTTTTCTGGCTTTGAGGTGAGACGTCCCTTTTAAATTCATCAAACTTACTCAATTGTCGGCACTGTCTTATCTCCCTGTAATGAAATTTCATTAAAGAAGTCATTCTTCTGAGTGTCTCATTTCTCTTTTTATTAATTATGCCAACTCGTGATGATTATTGTATCACTTTATTAACCGACCACCCCACAGTATTTTTCCATACAGAATCTATTTGCATAATACAAGAAAATGCCAGTTAATTGTCACAGCATGTCTATATTTTCATCCTCCTTCATATGGGTTGATGGGTTGACAGGCCCTTGTGTTCATGCATCATTTTGACTTAGAGGCAGTGTGTGTGTGTGTGTGTGTGTGTGTGTGTGTTTGTTTGCACAAATGTGTGTGTCTAAGTTATGTGTCTCAGCATGACTTCAAGTCTCCCACTTAGCTTTGTAATTACCTTTTTCCAGCTATGATGGTTAATTGGAGTACAGGAAAATCACCGCTACACACACACACACACACACACACACACACACACACACACACACACACACACACACACACACACACAGTTGAACAGTCTCGCAGAGAGAGATCAGGACTCTTAAGTGTTCTTAATTAAGTTAAAGCTCTACAGTGACATTTATTTGTATTTATCTGTTGTGATTTTTCATTTAATACTCGCTAATCCTAATCCATTGTGCATGTTGGGGAGAAATGTTGGGAGAGTGAGGTGACACTTTGACAACCTGTTTGTTCTGCTGTCGCTGCCATGTGCAAATACATCAAAGAGCAAGTGAGAACTCTCATTTTTCATGCAGACACACAGGAGGTAGCGCCAACTCAGTGTGAGGAAGTTTTTAATTGATTGTAGAAAATGGTAATTTGTTGACACTTTTACATCCTTGATTATTTAGTAAGTGGATAGAAGCTGTCAAATTTGTCACCGGGCCACAAAGACTCAAATGTGATTTGACATAATAAACTTACAGCTTGGAAAAGTGACTGACTTTCAAACTTTAATTAAGAACTTGACATTGCTGCTTTTAAAAGCCCCATGTGCACAATTTAGGGAGATTTCTGGGGCAGAAATGTGTTCGTCATCGTGTTTTCTGAGTATAATCTTCTGAAACCAAGAATTGTTGTTTTTGTCACCTTGGAATGAGCCTTTTACATCTACGGAGGGAGCAGATGGTCTTCCATAGGGTTCGTCATGTTACACTGCCGCCATGTTTCTACAGTAGCCGAGCACAACCAATCAAACATTGATTCTGGAGAGGGTGAGGTGAGGGCTGAAACCTTTCCGTTAAATCCTTCACAGTGCGCCTTTAAAGGGTAACTCCACCAATTCTGCACATCAAAGTGTGTTTACAGGTCTTGGGGAATACTACTATATGTGAACAAAGTAGTTGAAGCCTTTTGTGGCTAGAGGGAAAGCTGCATGAAAATCTGTTAATTGCCTCTTGTGATGTCACTCAGTGGCTAAGTCACATCGTGGGTAATGTAGGCACCAGGTTTTAAAAAGCAAGTCACTGGTCTGCACTGTACTCCTATAAAACTGTTGAAATCATTATGATCAGTCTGAAAACAAATCATCAAATTATGTATCTAGCAGAACCAGATAGATCACCTTTCATGTTCCACGCATAAAAACAGGTGCCTACATTACCCAGAATGCAACTTCTGGAACTTCTGCTCCCTGAGACCTGTGGCCACACAATAATGAGTGAAATTGGCGGAGTTACCCTTTAAGCATGAGACTTGCAGTGAGACGCTTTGGTTTGGCCATTTATTCAGGTCAACTATGGAAAAAACCTTTTTCTCCTCTCTGCATGCCGGGGTTTCTCATTCTGTTTCATCCTCTTAGCTTTATTTCCTTTCCATCTCTCGCTCCCTCTGAGGCTGTTTCCCCCTCTCATCATACGCCTGTCTCAGTTTAAAGACGTTCTTAAACTTCCAGTGAGTGAACGTAGTCGTGGAGTGATTATCACCTGTAATCTTTCAACAATACAAAGTTGCTAAACCGAGATATATTTATATCAAAATGTCACACGTTTTTTACTTTCATATAGCTTTTGACAGGCTCGAGGATGAGCGTTCAACTACTCATTTCACAGCGCAGACAGAATGACAGACACAGAGGGACAGTAGAGCGCGGGGAAACAGAGGAATATCAACTGACAAAAGTTATAAAACTCACATTTGTTTCAGTTAGAACGTCAGAGACTGTCACTTTAATACAACTCCTGACAGAAGAAAACACTCATGTGTGTCAAAGCAGAGGAAGAAAGCAATCAATGCAAAGACGGAGTTGCAAAACAGACGTTTATTTATAGGAATTGCCTCACATTATTACTTTATGCATGTGTACTGGTTTGGTCAACCGGTTCCTCTGGTGAACCCGCATGTTCTTTCATTTGTGTCTGTCTCTCTTGCTAGTCTCCAACTAACTTCAGTTTGTGTGTGCTTCTGTGTGTGTGTGAGAGAGAGAGAGAGGAGATATACACAAAATCAGAATGTGTGATTGTAGCCATGGTTGAGGCTATTCCTCATCTTTGTGTGTGTGTGTGTGTGTGGTGTGTGCGTGTGTGTGTGTGTGTGTGTGTGTGTGTG
>OMLP01022103.1:1874-12627 GCA_900302685.1 Spondyliosoma cantharus | reverse complement strand
GTGACAAGAGAGACACAGATTATTGCACATGAAATGTTATTCATACAAAGCAGCTGTAGCGTGACTATCCCCCTGCTACAGCACTCAACAGCCTATTGGAGAAACACAACAGAACAAATCTCGGTGAAAATAACAGTCTGCAAATCTCACAAGGGAGACGCTCTCTCACCTCTCTTCATTTCGGATTTTTACTTTTTTTTTTTTTTTCCAAGGGTGGTGCTTGTTGTAGGTGACAAAGAATGTGTCTTTTTTTTTTAATTAACAGAAAGGATCAACCTGTTTGTGTACGGGGGTTGTGGTACAGTGTTAAATATGATTGTGTTTCTATAAACACATTGAAAAACAAAAGAACAGTGGAGCCAAGCTGTAATGTAATCATTGAAAAATGCTCACAAACGCAGTTAGCTTTAATCAGTGCTACTGTTGGCATAATCTGCAAAAATTGCATTCTTGATTATAGTTATTTTTCAGATCATGTAGGCTTTTTTATTTAATGATCTAAACATGTGAGTAGAGATACAAAAAAAACCCCAAAAAACAGAACACGTCTGGTGTACAGAAAGCAATGCGCTATATTTACAGCGTCAGCAATGTCCTAAAACAAGTACAGGGTAGTTAGCAGTGACCTGTGATCTATGTGGCAAATGTCTACCTTTAGTTAACATTGCAGCCCAACTTCATATTATGCATGAATAGACAACATATTGTCCATGTAAATCAACAAATGTTCCAGAGCCTACTGCAAAGTCAGTCAGATGTGGAGCTAATGCACAATAAAAGCCTAATCAATAGATATTCATCAGAGTTCACAATTTGAAGACGTATACAGTGAAATCAATGTAGAGAAAAAGAGACGGAGAGCCATTGTAAAGGCTCATCAATTTACAGATGAAGGCCTGTGTCCGTACTCTGTCTGTCTTGGGGGGGCAGTGTAGCCGATAGCTCAATCGAGATATGACCACAGGACAAGAGAAAGAAGTTTTACAATTGGAGGAATTTTCTGAGGCGAGATTATGTGTTTTTAACATCTGTGTGATGTAACTTTGCCCAGTGTCAACATGAAGGACGCATGGAAGTTCGTAGGCGGTAATGGCTGTATCGTTTGAAACTGATGATATTTATTTTTGCATGTAAAGGGAGCATAAATGAGCCTCAACAGGAAAATGTATGGGACATTATTGTCAATGCATGATTTATATGGAAAATATTACAGGTGGAAGAAGTAACCAGGTTTCTTACTTAAAGAAAAAAACTTTCAGTAATTTCAGAATTTTGATAACGAAATAAGATAAACTCTACTTTACCATATCACCAGACCACAGAGCGCCTTCTTTACTCAGGCTGGTAGATCCTCAATTCATCCTCAGCACTCTATCTTAGACTTATAATTCAGACTTTAGAATCTTACCCAGTGAAGGCATCAAGAACAACTATTCTTTATGATGGTCTTGTTTGCTCATGTAGGTCAAATAGAGGCATCAGCATTAAATTGAGACTGAACTGTTTCATATCCAGCTAGAAGTTCCTTGTAGTACAATTACGTAACAATCTAGAAGTAAAAGTCCTGCAATCAAAGTTTTACCTCATTAAACATACAAAAGTATTAGTATCGAATTAAACTCGAAAGTACTACAAGGAGATTTTAACTGGTTGTGAAACTGTCTCAGTTTAACACTGATGCCCACGTGGGCGGACAAAGGGTGAACAAGAAATCAATCGTCGGGAATCCAAACTGAAACACATTAAAGTGCTTCACAGAAACGTGATTTTTCTGGAAGATACAGAACAAAATCATGACTTCTTTACACCCAGTGTACCAAAAGTAACCTAAAATGAGTGCATGGTGTCTTCTTTGTCAAGAGGAACATGCAAATGTGAACCCACAGGGGCAGTGATGTGTGTACCTCTGGGGTCCGAATGTTTTCTCTAGTTCTCTCTGACCTCTACTCATAGACTCATCTCCCACCGGATCACATATCCTTTCCCATCCTCCTCCTCCTGCCCACTCATCATCTCTCATATTTCTTTAACGACTCTCACAAGGCCCTACTGTGGCCATTCTTCTTAAATATGCAAGTCCCACTAATCATCAGGATGTCAGGATAATCTGGTCCAGAAGTGATCGAGCAGTCACAGACCAGTTTACATGCCTCTATGGTTTTGATAATATTCTTAATTTTATACAAGGTTTCTTTGCTGAAAAATAATCTCGCTTTAACTGTTTGAATTTCCTCAACAGTGTAACAGAAAAAGGGCAGACTTCAATATTCTCTCTGACTGGGAATGATTGATAATGATTCATAAACGAGAGTTTAATGAACAGGCCTAGACAGGACTTATATGTTGGCAGATATTCCAGAAGTGCAGGAATGATTGGAGAGATACACAGTTGTAATTTCATCACAGTGAGGAAACGCACACAAAACAAGCTGTCCTCATTCTCAAAATTCATTTCTGTTTCTTCTCCGCTCTCTGTGAGTCTCCTTTTCTTCTCTCTGTCAACGCTTCTCTCTCGTCCTGGCTCGTATTCTCATTCCGCTTCTATCCACTCTTCTGTTTCCTGAGCTGAGTCTTGTTGTTTCCCTCTCCTTCCCCAGTCTTTTTGTGCTCTGTGATTCCCCCCCTCCCTGTGCCGTTCTGATTTTTCTCCGTGTAATCCCTGTGATCTCTACATGTGAGTTGTTTATAACTCTTAAATGTGCTACTTCCCTTCCCTGACTCATTTTCCCAGAGTAACAGTGCAGAGAGGAGAGAGATGTATTCATTTTCATGGTGCTCTGGCACACTTATCTTTTATTTCCCTCTAGATTATTTTTTTATGGCAGTTCAGCTTTGTCAGACGTTATATGGTGAGGAGTGATAGGTAGAATGGGAAACGGTTCTCTCTGTTTTTTCCCCCCTGTGGTAATGTTTAAAGCTGTGCTTACAGATCTTTTACTGTTTTTCTCCTGCTTTGAGGTGAACTGCCACACGGAAAGTGTTCTTAGACTTTATATTAAAAGAGAGGCCATCACTTTTCTCTCTATAGTATATTGAATAATAACTATTTGATTGGTTAGTGGACCGTAACAATAGCTCTTAGCAGCTTTTAAAAAAATCAGAATGGTGCATGGTTAAGATTCTGGTGATACATTGGTGCAATAACAAGGGCCAAAAAAGACGTATTCTTTTTAATACTCAAAGAAGTAAATGTTATTTTCCCTCTCAGCAAAGTCCTTGGACGGTGGCTAAACAGGTGGTGGTTGCCAGGCAACATGCGAGCGGTAACTTTTGGGCTGGCATGTTCAGTTTAGAACCATAACCGATGTGTGTTATATCTCTGTGTATCATCTGTAAGTCAAGAGTGCGCACGACAAGCTGTTTTATAACAGTGATTATTTCAACGGTGGCATGCTCGGTTCACGGGGTGGTTACAGCGTGTCGGAACAATCCATTTAAAGCCCCCATGATTGCACGCATGAATATTAAAAGGATTTTTCAAATTCAGATTTAGAAAGTGCTCGAGCTCCACGGCGGCCCCTCATTTCTCAACGCACAGATGGGGGAAATGGCATTATTGTACAGGAACGAGCCATATTTCAGTCCAACACTGTAGCCTTGTGTTTGAAAAGAGAAGCCAGAATTGACAGCTGGAAGAATGGCCTCCATCGTCTGCCTTTGATGCTTATGATGCCTTCGACTTTTTAACCCCAACTCTCATTGGACGGCGATGTCCCCCCTCTTGGTCTGTCTCCTCCTCCCATTCGCTCTCCTCCGTGTCTGTCATGTGCAGCAAACCCCGTCCCCTCCCCACCTCTCTCTCTCTGTCTCATTACCTCTCTGTAACCCCCCTGCCGACACCACCTCACACACTCACACACTCGCACAATGCCTTTTTCTCTTCTCCCTCAGTGCCTGCGGTCATTTTGAGTTGGTGATTGAACCGACTCCGGAGCTTGTGTGTGCGTGCATGAAACAGGAGTAGTGGGGAAAGAGAGCAAGATCGAGTGAAGAGGACAAGGCGATAGAGAGTAACAGGATGAGGGAGGGGGGACGAGAGAGCCGCGGAGAGTGAGAAAGATGCAACGGGAAAGGAGAGGGAGAAGTGTACAGCTAGATATTGCCTTGATGTTGATGCTGCCCCCGCTGACCTTTCATCTTGCCGAGTATCTCTCTCTCTCACTTCCTCGCTGCCTCTTTTTTAGCCTCTCAGCCTCCATGAACTTCCTTGTTCTATGAATTAGACCCAATTAGTATTTTACAATGCCATGCTCCACGAAGTACTGTTGCCTTATTCCCTTAAGATTTGCCAAAAGTCAACATATCTTACAGCAAACACAGGACACAGCACATGGACTAACATAAAAATGTAACTTTATGAAGCTGAACTCTCTTTGTCTCTACCTGTCCCTCTCTCTAAATATATCCATCTTCCCCTCTGTGCCTCATCCGTCTGGTATCACCCCCTTTCCTCTCCTTATATTCATCTCGTCTACCATGTAATTTGAGAGGGAACACAGTGAAAAAATCCCCCCGTAGTCTGACCCAGCGTTGAACCTTTGCTCACTTTGACAGATCGCTGCAATGTGAGCCTTTCATCCCCCCCACACACGCACCTTTTTTTTCTTCTTTTTTTTTTAATGCATTGTGTCTTTCACCACAAATGGAAAAAGATCAAGTCCAGTGCTATTAACGTGTGTGATATGTGTGCATTGTGTGTGTTTGTCCACCCCCGGTGCCATTGATGTATATGATGATTGTTTATCTGTATGGGGCCCATTTGTGAGATAAGGGTGGCTATAGCAGAGATAAGGGGCGCGCAGAAAGAGGCTTTGTTTTGGCCAGACGTGGTGAGAGGTGTCGCAGACAGTTATAATGATTCATTTGGTCACACTTTAAACACCTCTTACTGAGAAAGTACACCCTGAAACACACTTCAAATGCTATCAGAATGGGCTCGTGTGTTTGGAGTCAGCATTTTGGACTGAGAGCAATTGTCCGAAATAGAAAAAAAAAAGAAAAAAAAAGAGAGAGGAGCGAGACTCTAATTTGATCACATAAAACCTGGAGCAACGCCATTTTCACTGAATTGCTGGCATCTCTTGTATGATTTTCTTTTTAGATTTTGTTTTAACAAATTATAGATGACTTAGATGATGAATGCAGCTGCACGATTACTACAACAACATATGATGTTTTTTCGGTACAGACCTTAATAAATGTCACATCATCATGATTTAGATTTTCTTTTAAGTGAAAATGAAAATTGTGATGCAAAGCTAGTAACTGTGAACTGTAATGCAATCATATCATCTGTCAAAATAATCACAATATTATTATACAGGGTCTTGAACCTTTACTCTTTTGGCTATAGGACTAGTTTACATTCATCGTGATAGCAGCATCCTGCATTCCCGCAGATGCAAAGCTACCCAGAATCATAGCATGCAAATTCTTTTACTGGGTGAATTTGTTTTTTTAAAATTTTATCTCAGCGAAGAGTCACGATACGCCTGGGGTCAAATGGGTCAATTTGCTTTGAATAGATGTCAGTACAATCTTATGAAAACAAAAAAGGATTTTATCATTTAAAGTTCTGGTAACACTTCCTTTGAAGCCCATGTCTACAATGCACTGTCCCACAATATGAACATACTTGCATTATAAAGTACCTGTATAATTGAGTTATACACACACATGCATATTCATAATGCTTCATAGCATAAACTCTTTATGATGCCATTGTCTGTAATGCATTAAAAGGATACTTATAATGCATTATAGTATATAGTGTAGCCTATACTTGCAAGCGATCACAAACCATCATAACAATAATCAAACATTAGGAAGCTTTGTATGATGATGCATAAGATCAAGAATCAAGACTTGTTAACTGCAGGCCACTCACTATTTTTGCACAGAGAGTGCATAACAATTGTCAAAATATAACACATTATAATCACTATTATGATGCATTAGATTGTGGTTAGAATTTACTGCAAGTGGCCATTGGGTGCTTTAAGTAAAGTAATAAAATCCCAGTGTTGTACACAGATGTAATATATGAAAGGCTGGTTGCTTTGAGTGGTCATTGTTTGCTTTAAGTAAAGTAGGAGAAAAGATTAAGTCAATGCACAAAATGCTGTAAAATGTTTTTTTTTTTAACAAACACTAACATACACCATTCTAATGAATATGATGCAATACAGACATTGGTGTGAAAAAGATGCATTATAATGCATTTGTTATATATACACAGCCTTCATAAAAGTTATTTTATTTAGAAATACCCTGAGATCGCAGCAGATGTGAATATTATGCACAGAAAGCTCTTATTTCCAAGTGGACTGAGTTGACCCTGACCCCACACTGCCCCAGACCAAACTTAAATCTACCAACTGTCTACCTCAACTACTTCCTTTTAACATTACCCAGAATTACCTTGTTATCAAAGGTGTTTTTAATCATAATTATTATCCTACAGTAAAAGGGCAAAATGAAGCATTTCCATTATTTGTGATGATAAGCCCTATTATAAATCCTTGTCAGGCCAGCACGAACATAACAGTCCTTTTGTTGTGGGCAAAATGAAAGGTTATGGCGATTGAGAGTGAAATTAAAGGTTATAAATGAAATTGAGTATTTCCTGCATGAGGACATTTAGAAGATTGAGATTGTAATCATTACTGTTGTGGCTGACAGAGAGTCAAATGGGCGCAGGGTCTATTGTGTGCGCTTAATGAAAAAGTAAGGACTTGACATTGCAAAAGGTTAGACTTATGGTAAGAGTGAAGGAAGGGAAGGAAGGGGAGGCGGTGTGGATGCAGATAGATGGACAGGATGACTGAAGGTGGAGGGGGAGGAGATGATAGAGAGATGGAAAAGGAAAATAGAGGGAAGGAGGAGGGGGGAGCGAGTGAGAAAGAGCTGAAGGTTGAGAGAGAGCGAGTGAGCTGGTTGGCAGCAAGACAAACCTGGCCGGGTTGATTTGAGAGGTCTCGGGAAGGTTGTTCATTTGACACTGTCGGCTGCCCCGTGCCAACCTTGACCACCGGGTCATGCTCTCTCTCTCTGTCTGTCTCTCTCTGTCTCTCTCTCTCTCTCTCTCTCTCTCTCTCTCTCTCTCTCTCTCTCTCTCTGTCTGTCTCTATATTACGCTCTCTCTCAAGATGAAGTGCTGGCAAGATGCCTTCCTCCACTTTTTTCCTCTGTCATCTTTCCCTCTAATCTCTCGTAACAACAAGTTAACTACAGCGCTACCTTCTTGAAAAAGTTGACTTTTCAATTTTATAGTCTATAGTTAAATGCAGTAGTCACTGCTACATAATAGCAAACCACCACCTTGAAAATAAGTTTTCTGTTGGTCGAAGGTGGCTCTTTATGTTGTGATCATGTCAAGAGTAACAGGTGCTTCTTTTTACTTTTGTAATGTAGGAAGAAATTTAGCTGTGGGAAGGCAGCGTATCCTCTGGGCTAGAAGAGGTCTCTCTGTCTGGGTCGACCCATTTTTTGTTGACGGCCTGCACTAAGTGTTTCTTAGATTACAGTCAGCCACAATGTCTAGGTATTCTGACATTGTGTGCTGACTATTTAAGGGGAAGTTGTCGCTTGATTCTAGAAACTTTGATGCTGCTGTAAGTCTGTTACCTGCATTTCATTACAACAAGCCCGAAAGAACTGACTGAGGAGATGCTTATCGTATCTCTTTTACCGAAGATGAAGATGTCTATGAAGAGAGTTGGCTTGCCTCTAACAAATCATAGATCTATGGCGAAAGCTGTGTATTGGTGGCGTTTGTTTCACATGCTTTTTTTGAGTAGGTTCTTTAGAAAAATATCCAAAATGTCAGCGTAAGTTAAGTTTAGCTCTCGGCTCTAGTTGTGTAATGGAAAATCTAGCGGGGTCTGATGTTGTGTATGTTTTGAAGCTCCTTTAGTTTTTTCTCTGGTCTCAGTGTCACTGTTTTGCAGTGGTGGCAAAAAAGGTTCTTTGAAGTTGGATTCCGTGTATTCACATCTCTGAAGATGTTTAGCTGAAGTGATTCCATCAGGATCTGTGGTGTGTGGATAGTCTGTTTACGTGTTGAGTTTAAGTGTTGAGTCTTGCAGTCTGTCCACCAAGGAGGTTACGTTTTCACCTGCGCCTGCTTCTTTGTTTGTCGGTCGGTCGGTCGGTCGGTCGGCTGGTTTGTCGGCAGGATGACACAAAAACTACTGAACTGATTTCCATGAAACTTGGATGTGGGATGGATGGATCTAGGTCCGGGACAGACGGCATTATACTGCAGATTCTGATAAAGTTGACGGTCCAGGGGCCTTGGAAGAGGTATGCGCTCAATGAGTGCCGGTCCTGTTTCGTCCGTCTTTAAGAGGAACTTTTTCTTAAACAGCCGGTCACAGCAGACATTTTAACTTGTCAAACACAGGTGTACCCAGTAACTTTAATAACTGCTGCAGTAAATGTAGGCGTGCTTCAATGGAACAGACCTGTTAGTGGTGTTATTAGCTACACCTGTGCCTTTTCCTCCAGTGACGTGTCTGCTGTCAAACACGGGTCTGTCACTGCGTCTGTGGCGTTCAGTGTTGTTGGAATGTCTTCGAGCGTGAGCGTATCTGACATCTGGACTTAAAATATTGAGGAGGAGAAAAAGAGTGTAAAAATACAGTGGACAGGAAATGAGCTCGCTGGTGTATAAGATGTAACAGATGAATGTAAATTATAGTACTTCTGAGGCCACAATGCTCACGCCCTTAAAGTTTTGAGAGTTCATGACACGTTGACCCTTTTTGGGGGTCAAAAGGACATCCATTGTGAGATTGTGCATATTTGTGTGTGTGTGTGTGTGTGTGTGTGTGCGCGTGTGTGTGTGTGTGTGTGAGTGTTAGTCTGTGTGTGTTTTAATGTGTCAAGTCATCTGCACATCTGACATGCACTGAACCCTTAACCCCTAGCAGTGCAAATCCTTGGCTCAGGACACGCATTTCTTGGCAGGCTACTCAGGAAGCAGCCGTGGCGTGTGCGTGTGTGTGTGCTTGTATGTGTGTGTGTAATTGCTAGGTGTGTGTGAGAGGTGTGTGTAGTTTGTTGGTCTGGTTTTAGTTGCCTTTCAAAAAGTAGATAAATCTTCCCAAACAAGCAGCCAAGCAAGACCACATTTGAAATACTACAACATGCATGAAGATGTACATTGTCGTGTACGTTAGTAACCCAGTCCCCCCCTTTGGAATCAATAAAGTGCTTCTGAATCTGATTTCTCAATTGGTGCACTGCATAGAGGACATACTCTTCTGAAATTCCTACCTTTTGTGCATCTAAAGGAACACATAACGAACTGTTATACATGATCTGATAATCGTAGCACAGATAAGTGCAACATTCTTCACTGTTTCTCTTCAAGTGCAATCACCGCTCTACATCTGCATCACGTCTGTTCCTCTTATCCGGCCCTCTGGCTCAACCTGTCAGCATCCGTCATGTCGAGACTCATTTGAGTGGGTTCATTTCCGGGGGTCCGACACCATAGCTTGGAAAACCAGTCGCCGTTTATCTTCCCAGACTCTAAGTAGGGTAAACTTTTCTATTTTTAAAAGGTAATCTGTTATGTAATAGATTACATTCCGAAAGAACTTCCCCCCAGCCTAGACTTGTTCACACTATAAATGCTTTTATGAGCCTCGGGCCTTGTACAGTATAAGTCTTTCATCTATAAGGCTTTCAGCTGTGTGTCAGCTCTGCCAATAAGACATGCTGTTTAAGACTTGGCAGCTACTCTGCAGCCTCCACAGTAAATGGTTTGCAGCTGACTTTTCCGCACAGTGGCTTTCAAACTTTTTCAGAATGATTTTTGTTGCAGCCAAAACTGATCTTTGTGGGGTACGGTTACTGACCTCCGATCCGGGCATCGGTGTCAGTCACCCTTCCCCATGTCTGTGACTCTGGAGCTTGGGCAAGCTTTACTAGTATTAAATTGCACGTAAAGTCTCTCCAAAGCAATTAAAGGAAACATTTTTAGCCTCCCAAGTGAGAGAGTCTTTCAAACTTTATGCAGGGTATCTTGGACCGGGAACAGACAGGGACTGTGTTTTTTTTAACACACAACAGCAAAAGAATGGATTTTGTTGGAGATATCAAAAAGCTATTGAAATAATAAAACCATCATATGGATTTCCTTTACTTTGAAAACGGCTGAGCCGTAAATTACCACATGTCAAGGCGCGCTTTCAGTCGGCGAGTTTGTTGAGTCGACAGTAAAATCAAAGTATTTGCAAACAGTGTGACTTACCATCAGACGGCGAGATGTGTGTATGTGAGCGCTTCTGTGTGTTCTTCAGCAGTGGAGGAAACTTCCACTGGAGACCACCTCTCTACCTGACACAGCCTGGTAGCCACACACACACACACACGCGCACACGCGCACACAAACAAACGCACACTGTGTTTTAACAAGACAGACCTGCTGTGCTTCTTCTCTGTAAAATCGACAACTAATATATCAGGAAGGGAAGTTATAGTAAAGATAATAGAGGTTGTTGGTGTGTGTGTGTGTGTGTGTGTGTGTGTTTGTGTGTGTGTGTGGGAGAGAAAGAGAGAGAGAGACGGGGGGGAGTTTCAGTTGCTCAGCTGTAAATAATTAAATGCAGCCCTCCCTTCTTGCTCCCTTCCTCTCTTCCTCTCTCCCTCTCTCTCTCTCTCTTTCTCTCTCTCCCTCTCAGTCTACCCTGTAATCCAGAGTTAGGTTATAAACACAGTTAAAGTTTCCATCGCTCATCCTGGG
>OMLP01022095.1:9468-23168 GCA_900302685.1 Spondyliosoma cantharus | reverse complement strand
ATGAGTAGACATTACATGCCCGAGACCCTTAAAATTACGATTTACTAATATAACAGTTAAGCTAGCAGCGATACGCGCTGTTGGCTGTTTAGGACAAATAAACAAGAAAGGCAAGCACAATAAATGATTCCCTGTGCAGTACTTTTTGAATGATATGGCGAGCCTCTACGAAGTTGTGATTTATGGTGGCATGGTATGAGTGTCTGAGCTGAACACTTTTGCTTTTCCTCTACTCCATCCTCACGTTGAGTTGGCGCTTACCTTGACCCGCGGTGGGAAAGAAGCCATATGCTGACAAAGATATGGTTTACGTAACTAACGTGTTTGAGGTCGCCGTTCTATAAAACGGAACAAGATTGCTTGATACGGGAGGAGCATTGTAAAAATGTCTTGCTCAGAATCACGTAGTAGTTTCTGTAAGTTTAGATTTCTGGTTCAAAATGTTGTGTAATGTCACAACTCTCTGCCTATGGCGAAGGACAAATACTGGAGGTGTTTTTCATCCGGCCATTATAAGGAGCAGCTGGCACAAGACTCTCTCTGTCTCAAGAAACTGACCGCAGATAAGCACATGTAGCGAACATGTATACTGTATAGTAAAAAAATGAATGTTTATCAAGCATTGTCAAAAACAGAGGCTCACAAAGTACTTAACAAAAGGAGGCAAATCAAACCAAAGCAGACTGACAGAAAAATAAGAAGGCTGGGGAAAAAAGGAACAAGACAATAAATACGGGTTAGACTAAAAGGTGTAAAGTGAGTTTTAAAACAGATTAATTAACCAGTTAACATGAAACAGTCTGTTCCTGGCTTTAAACCAAACAGAACAATGACACTTAATTCTTGTTTTATATAATGAATTGGCGGTGCTCCATAGATCACCTGGAAGAGCATGCGTACCATTCACTAAGGCCAAGTCCTTAGTGCAAGTGGACCGGCTGGTTCAGTTCTAGCCCAGGCCCTTTGCTGCATGTCATTCCCTCCCTCTCTCTCTATCTCTGTCTCTCTCTTTCCCATTTCCATCATCATCATTCTTTGGACAAAAAGCCTAAAAAAAAAATAATAATAATATAAAAAAAATGATTTGGCAAAGTATCCACAGGGTTGGAGGAGACTTTCGTGTGGTTAACCATGTCAAAAAGTTGTATGAGACAGGTGGACACGACTGGGGTAAGTCAGTTGTCAACAGGGGAACAGGAGGATGTAGATTTTTTTTTTTTCTACAAATCTCGTCACATTCCTTTGAGGAGACAGATGGAGCAGGCAACTGTATATGACACATTTTAAAGCCAGTGATTATGAGACCTGCAGGGAGCATAACAAACAGACACCGGAGTCTACAATCAGCAGAACTGTTGGCTAACTGTTGTACCGACCATCATGAACAGTGGGATTAGGGCGGTTTCATGGCAAATCCCTCTTGCCCATCTCACCAGTCGTTGGAGTGGTGGAAGTGCCTCTGAACATTTTGTAACATAAAGCTGGGATTGGTAAATTATGCTAGAAGCACTATATCAAGGTTCACATTTAATTTGCAGAAATTCACATAACAATCCCAACGGCAATCAGTAAATGAGGGTTTGTGAGTCATCTAATTTGTAACAAATATAATGAAGTTTACAGTAAGCATGTGGCAACATGTTCTGTACGTTGTGGTTCTCCCGCCTGCGTGGGTGAACTCGAGCTCAGGTTTTGGCAACAAATGTTCATGAAAACACATTTTATCTATTGGAATAAATTTGTTTAAGATTATGGAAAGATTGGGATTTGATTGTATGATAATAAAAAACATAACATTCCATTTTAAACTCATGGCGTGTGTCACAACGAAAGAGACAATTCATACCGATGCACACGAATCCGACAGTTCAAATTTCACTGCTGCGATACTTGGGCATTATTACTTGAGCAATCATTTAGGAGGAGAATAAGGAAGGCCTCCCCCTTGTTGCCACAAATAATGGCCATTGTCCTTATGTCAGGTTAATAGAAAAACAGAGCAGCGCTGGTCCACTCACACCTCCCTGGTTAAATATGAACAAATGTGAGCACAGGGGGGTGAGCGTTATTAAAAACGATCAGTCAGTCAGATTGCAGCTCACGCTCTTACCACACTGCTGCCAGCCTAAAACTGTACGTGTCTCCACGGAGCCCCTGATATTGAATAAAGACATGCCACACTCACAGAAAATAGCTACGCTTTAATATGCAGCAACAGTAGAAACTTTTGTCTGCCCTGGAGGCATTAGATTTGAGTGTGCCACATCGTGTAGTTTGATGGCCTGGTCTACATGGAAACAGATTCAAACAGAGATGTGAGGAGGCTAATTAATGCATTTGTTGGAAAATGAATATTTAACTGAAATGATTCCCAAATTCTAACCAAAGTGATTCCTATTGATTAAATCCGTTTGAGCATTCTAAGAACTGAAATGATCCTTGTTTGGCTAAACCTAACCACACACTGGATGTGAACCCCTCGAATCTGGTGTCACAGGACTGTATTTTGTACTGTGTAGGTAAGGTGCAGGTAAGAGTACATGAGTTTATACTATAGGACTATTTCATAAACTACTGTGGTATTGTGTTGTAGCAGCAAACCTATAGAGCAACTAAGGAGAGTGTTGCCAGAAATAAAATAGTCCAATATGAGCCTGAAGTCAGACCAATCATCATAAAAATAGCCCAATTTTGGTTTTCATTTTGGAGAAGGTTTTTTTTTTCTCATCCATATAATTTGATCTGGGATAGAGTCTCCCTGTTGTGTTATGTAGCTGAAAGATTGGAAATAAAGCATTGGATCCCAGGACTCAATTTCCAGCCTTTTGCTTAATTAGTTTAGAATCCAAACTAATTAAGTTTATATAGAGGGTAGTTAGGATTTAAAGGTTAATGCTCTATTGCTGGTGAATGTCTTATTATCATTATTGTTGTCTTAAGTTATTACAAGCAACTTCCTTCTTCAACTTTCTCAAAAATTATTTTTAAGAATCGTTAGGTGCAGCCCTGGACTACTTTATACCCACAGACAAGTCTGTGCTGGTTATACCTAACAAGGCATGAGTGTATTTGAGTTTTAAGGAATTCAGATGTTCTGATAACTATCTCCTTGTGTACTACTGAAGTTCACATGAGAGACTTCACCGAGACAAAATGTTTGAAATGTTATTGGCTTTACTTATTCTGAATTTGTAATGCTTATTATTTATTCATTTGGAGAGGTGGTTTTGCCCAGTGTCACATGTCTTGATGGCCTCTGCCCGAGCTCTCTAAGAAGGCGAGGAAAAAGTCCCAAAGATCTCTAACAGGAAATGGAAAAAAATCTCAAGAGAGGCGATTCAAACAGAGATCCCCCTCAGGGATGGCTGGGAGTCCAACTGTCTTCACTTGACTTGACTTTGTTATCAAGTGGGTTTAATTCTGCAGAATGTCATTATTATTTTTAGCTAATGAATGCTAGCAGGTGAGGAGGAGCACCTGGTGAAAACCTGTACAGAAACCTGGAGAACATGGTCTCGTCAGAAGCATCATTTGTTCATTTTCCTTTTGAACCACTGACAGAATCTTTTTTTTATATTTTGTTCTGTTGATTTCCCTTGACACAAAATCACAGCGGCTTTTGCCTCTTCTTCTGCTAGCGTCTATTACAATGCAGTTTTAACTATTTCTCTGCTTTGTCGATTAGTTTTTACAATTGAAAAGCAAATTATTTTACAAAGTAAAGGAAAAAACAACACGCCTTTTCTTTTCTTTAGTTAAACAGGTCTTAAACAGTTAATATGTACTGTTTAGGCATGTACTATGTGTTGTTCTGCATACAGCTCAGTTCTATACAAACCATTTGCATCTTGTGGTGGAATGGTATACTAACATTTGTTGCTTAATTGATATTTATAAAAGCAGAACTTCTCTTGGAGATTAAAAGTAAGCTAATTTGAAAATGTCCACTTTAAACCATTGAAATCATTGCTGGGAACAATTTACACTCCCAGAAAAAACCCAATCAGAGCTAGATGTTGTCTGCCCTTGTGATTTAGCAGTCCTGCATGCGTTCCCTGAGTTTCCTCCTGGTTTGTATGTTATTTAGTCTTTAGTCTTTTGTTTTGACAGTGTTGTTGCCTGGATTAAAGCTCTTATGTGTTTTTTTGTTTTTTTACTTGACTCTCATGTCTCCATTTGGGTTCCTCATTTTTTTGCAAACCATTAGACTGGATGTGACAAATAAACAGCAGGAGTATGTAAAACACTCCAATGTTAATATATGTCAGACTGAGGCAACAGTAAAGCCAGGAACTCCCACAATCTGTGAGGTATGCAGCCAACGTTCAGAGAAATGTATTTCATCTTTTTAATGCCGAAGTTTTGCCGGTGTGGATGGTGGTACAGGCCCGGACTGAGTGAAGGACTGTCAGGTGGATTCTTCCTCCATTAACTCCAGTTCTAAAAGTGGCCTAGTGTCACGACACAAAGTGCCATCGTGTTGGGGAGACGGCGCACCACGCAGCAGCTGAGGGCGCTGCAGAAAATCTCCATGTCACAGGCCTCAGACCACTCATCTGTCATCACGTCGTAGTAGGCCACTCGTCATTACAGGAGGTAGTGAATCTCTACAAGATTGTTGGCACAAATTTGGAACAGACATTTGGTCTCAAGAGGTTGACATTTATGTACTCACTGCAAAGATGCGGCCTGCATATGCCACGATGCCAACTTTACTGCGCCGGCTGTTCATGGGGGCGATTACAGTCTACTGGTTGGTTTCTGGGCTGTAATATTCACAGGTTTCCAGGAACTCATTCCTATTGAAACCTCCACAAATGTAGATCTAGGAAGAAAGAGAGGGACATTAAGTTATTTAGCACTTCTCAATGCACGACTTTGTTCCTTGTATTAACGCAAATGATACAGAAATCGTTTTTACACCATTGTGAGATAACAAGTGAATTACAGCTGCGATCCAGCGTCTAGTCACAAATCTAATAGTCCAACTGAAAAATAAATTGCAGCTGATCTGAAGTTGTTGCAGCTGTTGGCTGATAAATAATATAAATTGCAGCAAGAAAGGCAAAAGATATTGGGGTGATTTGGAAACGTGTCACTATTACACTGTTTGTGGGCACATCACTTAGAAGTTTAGCTCTCTTAATCTGCCAGTGTTAGCAGCAGATGTCTGTGAATGCACCATCTGTCTCAACTAACCATTGAACTACTGACCCCAATATCTCCAGACTCCCATAACAAATCAAATGATTTTAAGAGTTTATGGTGTGAGGAAAAACGTAACAAACTTTGTGAACAACCTACGACAAATTCTAAATCATTCATGAATTCTTGTAAATTCGGCATTATATGCAATGCATTAAGTTGCTTCTTCGCTTGTATAAAGTCTCTTATGCTTATGCTTATGCTTATGCTGTTTTCCATGAACTCTTTCACCATTTGAAAGCACTCAGCGTTGCTATTCACCAGCTCATTGGACATCACAGTTGTCCCCAGGTGATCCTGACTCTTCAAGGCCAGCTGGACCTACAGGGAGAAAACAAGAGAAAATCTTTTAATTGAACTGCAGTGACTTCACTTTTCCTACCCGGAAACTCTGCCTTCTTTGTATACAGTCTGTGGTCTAACATGACTTCAAGCTTACAGCTCTCAGTTTGTTTGTAGTGGAGCTACAGGCTTGAAAGCACCCAGGTGATCTTACAATACTGATTTTTCTGCTTTCAGCTAAATCCAAGCTAAAGCCAGTGACAGATCTTACCTTAGACAAGAGGACAAGCAGGTGTCCTTTTCGTTCTTCCGGTCTGTGGGCAATCCAGTGAAGGATGGCCTCACACACAGTACTCTCTTTTCTCACACTGATGTCGTCTCTTTCTAGGATGTCGGAGAGTTCCCACACAGTGAGGTTCTGAAACTCTTCACTGGAAACAACCTCCTCAAAGTGATCAAGGATGAACTTGTAGGCTTTTCTCTGCAGCTCTAAGCGGGGGCAGATGTTGGTGAATTGTTGTGTCTTGATCTTAATGGGCTGCAAATGTGTATGTTTAATTGACATCATGATAATGTCAGTAAATATGAATAGAATACAGACTTTGCTGATCCTGTGTGAATGTGTAACACAAAACCCAACGTGGCGAGGTCATTTCTAAGTTACATGAGGTCACCTGGTAAAACTATTGTTTGATAACCGCATTTTAGGAATCATTGCTTTATTATAAATTACTGAGAGTCTTCACTCAAATAAACAGATGTTCACTTTGACAAGACTTGCACTGCAGAGCCTTGACAGAGTAACTTGAGTCTAGTTCTAACTGAACTGAAATGACATTTGGGTTGACAGCCATCAGTTATCAGTCAAAGCATGTCGAGCTAGCCTTCTGAACCCATGGCCCTTTCACTCAATGCATGTGGATACAATATGGTGCTTCGCAAGAGGATGACTGGGTGACACTGCATAAAGCCGTGTGTGCCCAGTGAGAAAAACATCCTCCCTGACAGCCTATTTAAACCACTGTCTGGTCCTGAATCTCAGCCCGCAGAGCACTGATGGTTTTCTTTCCAACCGGCCAGTTAATTGCATTCACATTGTGTCGCCGGTCTAAAACAGTCCTTCATTAGTCGGCCAAAATGAAAAACCAGCAGGACCAGGACAGAAGACCACCTATCCAAATGCTGACTGCCTCTCCCTCTCTTCATCTCTCCCTCACCCTGCCTTCTCCCAACCTGTAATCCAGCGATCAGTTGTCCAGGCAACAGCACTGGCTACCGTTCTGCCACGTGCACACTGCTGCCGGGTCAGGATGAAAGTGCCTGGAGGGGGGCGATGCAAATCACCCATTGCACCCCACTGGAGAGCCCCATTGAAATCCTGGGCATAAGCCTGCCCCAAGGTTTCTCTCTCCCAGGGATGGTGTAACACCTCTGTGTGTTATTAGCGCTCCGGTGTGAAAGATCTCTGTCTTTCACATAAATAAATTAAAGCAATCACAGAGCCGATGTTTGTTTCACTTTAGACAGGTCTTATGGTGTGTTTACAAGCGGAGTGTATGTGTTTCAATCTTATTTGCTGCTTTGTCTAATACATATTTTATATTTCTAAGTCACATTGTTACTGTTTTGAAGTCAACATATTCATGCTATTCAGACTTGCACAATGTTGCTGTGTATCAGCCGCTGGAATGATAAACACAGATAACAGGAGGAGGAGGAGGAGGAGGAGGACACAGCTGGAATGTGGAAAGTTGATTCGGTGGGAAACTACGTAGTAAAGTCAACAGACAGAATGCATACATGTACAAGTGCACATAATGATGTACAATCATGTGCTGCATGAACGCAAATACACACACATATCACACATGCGGTCTTACGCGGCACCAGGAACACTCATTGGGCTCACTGTTGTTGAGGAATTAGCTCATAACCTTGTGCACCGCAGCTCCCAGGCTCCTCCATAATCTCCCCCGCAAACTTTGTGTGAACTCTGGTACACATAATACCTTCATTCAGGAGTCAATGGCATGTGGAACAATGGCACAAAGCAGAGATTCTAAAATGTTTTTGTGGCAAAAACTGCCAAATAAACGTTCAATACTTGGAAGATTTTCTTTCTATCTATGAATACCTAATACTGTGGCCGGGGAGTAGCCTCTCAGAAGACGCATGGGCATTCTCAAGACAGGTGTATGTGTGAGGTAAATGTGCAGTATAAATGCAAAAAAAATTGGGACCACATAGCACCAGTAGCAAACTGTAAGCGTGATAATCAAGTGTACCGCTTTGACACAACTCAAAATGTCAAAGTTGTGTCTGATTTGACATTAAGATGGACGACATTACACGTGCTTTAAAACACAATTGCAGACAGGAAGGAGTTCCAACTTTAAATGCATTGTTATTCACAGATAGAATCAATGGAAAGAGTTGTTATAACACACAGGATTGGGAGGACTTTAAAAATGAATTCTGATCCAGAATTCAATCAGGCCTAAGCCAATATCAAATAAAACATGATGAAATCCGCAAGATTCAGATTGCTAATTGGGTCTGCATCAAAATGTTACCCACTCACAGATACCAGACACCTTAATATTTCTATCATCAGGATGAAATGAACAAAAATGCTGAAAAATGCCCCGCAATGTTAAAGAGAAAAGATTTCCTGAATCCGTCCCTTTTATCCATATCTGCACCAAAAGTCAATATTGTCTATTCTGGGCCAAGACCCATCCTCCATCCAGGCTTCAGAAATCCATTCAGTAGTTTTTGTGTAACCAGCATCACTAACTAACTAGTAGGGATAATATTAGTAGTAGTAGTAGTAGTATAGGTTAGGTAGTCAACGATTGTTAATTTAACCTCAGCAAATTTAATCACGCA
This sequence comes from Spondyliosoma cantharus, assembly GCA_900302685.1. Classification (NCBI taxonomy): domain Eukaryota; kingdom Metazoa; phylum Chordata; class Actinopteri; order Spariformes; family Sparidae; genus Spondyliosoma; species Spondyliosoma cantharus. Next base: position 14,792 of record OMLP01022095.1, on the reverse strand, counting down.
ATAATTCTAAATATAAATATAGGTGAATCAACATGACAGGGTAGCATCAGTTTGGTCAATGCTCTGCAGTGGTGATGGCAGCAGCTTTCCTACTGAGAAAGACGCTCGACGGGAAACGAAAGTCTTCTTTTCTTACAGGGTCTCTACTGTGTCAGCTTCTTTCCCCAGTCATTTGTCTTTCATTCTCAACGTGTCAGCCTCTCCCCATAGTGGCTGTCTGTGTAAAGCATTCTGCTCCTCTATCTGAGTCCTGTGATCACAAGGACTGCTGCTTTTGGTTGTCAAACATAAACAGAAGCATGGTGCCTGATAGAACTTACACGCCATAGTCAACAAACAAGCGAGTGCGTTCCATTCTCCACTCGGGGGTGTTTAGAGTCTATTTCACCCCAACAAAGTGATGGGGATCTGTCAGAGGATGATGGCTGAAATTACAGTCGTGCAGTTTAATGAGAAGTGGAGACACAATTTGGCAATTTAATATTCAACGAGCTGGTTTCACAGATGAGCAACATAAGTGTTTTTATCTGCTTATGCGCAGGAATACAACGTGGCACTTGCGTATCAGCTGCACAAGAAGGTAGAGTGAGCATTTGGAGGCCTGTGTACAGCCTGCAGAACACACAAATAGACTAAATCCTTTAGTGAGTCTACGCTCGTGTAACTATAATAGTTTCAACATCACAGGATTGAAGACAGACTTGACGCCACTCTGAAATTAACCGGATTCGCTCAGCTTCCTCGGCGTCTCCTCCCTGGCGACGGCCTTCTCAGCAGAGCGGGATCTGACACCTGTATTCAGGGTTCACACTCTCCGCAAACACCGCTCGCACGGATTTGATTAGTGTCACTTTAGGAAGACTTCTCTCTCCCCCACTGTTCCGCCACTGCGCACCAGACCTGTAAATGCTCATCCCGACCTCCAGCGGCCTGACAGCCGTCCGAGATAATCCCGCGGCCTCGCACAATACCGAAGAAAGCTGCACAGCAAAAATCCACCGGGGAGAGAGTGACTGTTGGAAAATTCTCACTGACTTCTTTTTCTTATTTATCTTTGTGACAGTGGGGTCGGGAGAAGGGGACGACAGAGAGAAAAGAGACAGGGTGGCGTGGCGTGCTGGCCCCTGCGTGTTAGGCAGAGGCTGTGATCATAACTGGCAGTGGAGAGACAGCAGCGAGGGAAAGGGACGGTGGGGCTCGGGATGGGAGTTGCGATGGTAATGCATGTCACATCGATGAGGCCACGCCAAGAGAAGTTGGGAACGGGGTCAGCTCCACATCCTGTCTCCCGGTATCTCTGCTAGGGGCTCTAAGTCCAATTTTCACTGCTATCATTTGTTTGTTCTCTGTATTCTTCTTTTCTCTCCCGATAATCTGCCTCTGCCTCGCTGTGACTATTCATCCCTCGACTTCACCGCTCTTGATACAATGGAACACTATTCATGTGTCACCTCTGTCTGAGTCTCTCTCTTCTGCAAGTCTCTCCAAACTCTTTACAATTCCCAACCACGTTCCAGACTCTGCTATAACTTTTTCATGCAAGGAGAATGAAACAAGGATTAAACAAGGCCTCTTTAAAGCCTGTTTGTGCTGCACACAGTGGTATGGAGCTGTCACTTTTTATAAGATATATTTGTAAAGTAAACAAAAGGTGTAACAGCACTAGGGCCTGGGACTTCTGGTCAGCTTCAGGTGTCCTTTAACTGCCTGACAGTGATGTTGTCAAGGGTGGGGCACAGTAAATAAACAGAACAAGAACCAGTCCTAAATCCTGGAAATAAACTGGCATGTTTGCACGTCTGGTTCCCTAGTCTCAAAGTCAGTGTTTTTTTTGAATGGGTTTTTTGGTTCAACACCTTAAATAAGATCTGTGGTTTACACAGGCTGAAGATAAAGTATTTCAATGTGTCGGGTTTGCAGCATAAGCGAGAATTACAACCTTGCACGCGTTTGTGCATCAGTCAAGCTGCTGTTCCTGAGCCATGGCGTAGAATAATGGCCAGAACATTTTTCGGTGAATATAATGATGTCACAGTGAAGTTGACCTTTGACCTTTTGAATACAAATTGTCACAACTACATCATTTTCTCCTGTTGGACATTTCTATCTTTTGTTTCATGATAATGATATGAATTGTTGAGTAACGGCCGAAAGATGTGTTTAGTGCGGTCACAGTGACCTTGACCTCAGACCACCAGAATCAGTTCATCACGGAGTCCGAGTGGACGCTCTTGAGATATCGTGTTCACAAGAATGGGACAAACAGATGGACAACAACAACTTGCGAGTTCATGTGTTTCAGCATCGCAACCTTAGTTAGCTATACTGCAATGAAACTATCAAAGACGCAGAAATTTGTCAAACACACTGGGTTACTATGCGACTGTACACCTTAATTCCACTACATTACATAGACAGAAAGGTAAAGGTCAGCTGCTGATTAGCTGAATTGCAAATTATCTTGTTTGTTTGACAAAAGCAGAGATGTAAAAAAAAAAGATAACAACAATAATTTGGTTTTAGGGGAGTTTAAGGGAGCTGTGCTGCCACTATTTCCTGGCAAACAACAGTTTAGCATTTTCCCCAGAGCCTTGTCATCACATTAAGGTTGCCAGACAACCAACATTACTAGCTGTTGCCATCTCTCCCACCTCCCAGAGTGGTATTTTTTTCATCTCACTCTTGGAGAGAAAGCAAATAAGTGCATCCCCCAAAATGTTGAACTATTCATGAAATCATCTGTAGCAGTACTACAATAATATTGGATACCACCATTCCAGGGTCATATCTGTGTAGAGAGAGCTCTGCTGGTGATGCATAACATCATTTTAGAAAAAAAGCGTTTGCACAATGCAGGATTTCGACTTGTAATAGAGTTATGTCACATGATATTTCTCCTCTAACTTAAGAGTCTGAACACATCTTTCACACCACTGACGATCCTGTATGGCTGCCTTGTTTCTCTGCATGCACACTCTCTTACCCACAGAGTGCCAGGCGGGTGGCATTAGTCTGGGTGGGCGACACTGAGGTGTCCAAAATCTCTCTGCAGCCCACTGCTCCATTGAGCTGCGCAGAGGAGCTTAGGAGAAAGAAAACAGTGGCTAATCATTACCCACACCCTCACCCACCGCCCTTCCCTTTCCTCTTTGCTCCTTCCCACCTCCTTCCTCTCATTAAAAAAAGTCTCAGAGAGCCGGCCTGCATACTGATGCATTGTTAAGCGCTCTTAATTGAACTTGAGGATTCTTAATGTGCCATCCTTCAAATGCTTAGTCTGTGTGCTCTCGGCTGCTTAGTCCGAATTGCCCTCTGCGCCGCATTTATCTCCACCTCCTCCGCTGCACGTCCATTCAGCTTTTGGTGGAAGGGAGGAAGGGCTCTGTGGCAGATTTGTAATGTGCGGGCACGGAGGAAAAAGGACATTGACTCTTTATACAACAGAGGGAACAAAAGTGTTCACTTGGTGCCAGCTGGGAGTTTCATCATGAGCCAGGAGAGAGGGCAAAGTGAGAAAGCGAGAGAGAGAGAGAGAGAGAGAGAGAGAGAGAGAGAGAGAGAGGAAGAGTGGAAGAGCTACAGAGGGAGGAAGCCCATTTAGATTCTCAGTCTATTCCCAGGCAAAGAGGTAGACAGTGTGTTTATTGAATCAGAGCCAGGGAGAAGGGACGGAAGTGTTTTCGTAGCTAACGGCACAGCTCATCCTTTCTCATAATTTGCCGAGACGTGCCGGGTTGAAAGCAGATGGACAAGATGAACCACAGCTCAGCCGAGGCGGAGGCTGAAACCATAGAGCCACTGCGTTACCTCAGGTAGGCACCTGTTCCTCCTCTGTTGCATGTCTCTCTCCTGATTCTTCTTCTGTTCTTTTCCTGGTTCCCCTCCGCTCTGTTTTGTTTGCAGTCACACATTTTTGCCAGAAATGATGAGACAGACAGGCAGAGGCAGAATCAAAGAGGAACATCCAGATCTTCTTGTAGGACCCGTGAGACTTTGAGTGTACATTTCATCTCACAGCCTGAATCAGAGCGAGCGTTCAAAAGGAAAACAAGCAGTGGAGGGAGTGACAGAGATCAATTATTTAAGTTGACCCGCTCGCCAAATGCCACATGAATATCAGCACTGATGATGATGATGATGATGATGATGGTAATGAGGATGATGCCAGCAGCCCCCAAGAAACTCTTCGATGCTCTCTACTCTCTCTACTGAAGCCTCAAATTGAATTAGACATTTGAGCTGTTGTGAAGTCAAAGGGGCCAACGTTCAATTTGTCATTACCAACCAAATCAAGCCACTTACAGAGTCAAAAATGTCGAGATTAAAGTGGAAATGTCCAGAACAACCTGGACATTTCAAGATTAAAGTCGACATTTTGAGTACGCTAACGTTAGGTTGGTAATAACGTTATTGATGTTGTATACATATCGATTAACTATGTCACGAAGAGTGGACCAGAAGAGTTGACTTCATTCTCAACATTTTGACTTTTTTCTTGAAATGCATAATGGGAAAAAAAAAAAGTTCTCCTTTAATTTTTTTTTTCTTTTTTCTTTTTTTTATCAAATCCTGGTCCTAACACTCTTCTGTACTTCTTGGATGAACACTAATCAATAACCTTTAGTCATCATGATCAAACTTGTCCAGGCGAGTCAATTTTATTCATGCAAGCGGCAATTCACAACAAGAGTTAACTCATGACACTTTTCGATTGGAACAGGTCTTGACCGTACTTTATCCATCATTGATTCATTTACAGAGACCCAAACATTTACCCCCCGCGAGCGAGCACTTTGCGACAGTGGAGGGTAAAAAAAAAAATCAACAACCTTTTAACAGGAAGAAACCTCGGAGCATACCCGGACTCAAGGTGGGCGGATGTCTGGCTTGACTGGTTGACTTATGTCACAAAAAATCCAGCTCAAATGAAGACATGGAGATAATAACCTAAAATAAAATGAACATCAGGAAACTGCACTGATCAGAACAAAAAACACCCAAATGAGAGGAAAAAAAAAAAAACGAATTGACATTTGGATGTGTAGGAAAAAGGAAAAAGTCAGGTGACGTTGGTCGTCATGGGAACTCTGCTCAGGAGATCTTGTTGACAATGATAAACATGTAGGTAGCAGGAATGCCGTCGCAGTTTGGTTAGGCTCAGGAAAAGATGATGGTTTGGGTTAAAACAAGTACGTTTCACTCATATGGGATTTCGGACTATTGAGCCATCAGAACAATGGCTGGGCACACATGAGGCGAGATTAGCCTGCGTGAAGATAACGCATCCCTATTTCCCAACAGAACTGCTTGTGGTTGAGCTCCAT
>OMLP01022057.1:49361-61408 GCA_900302685.1 Spondyliosoma cantharus | reverse complement strand
GCCAGGTTGTGGAAACGGATGCAAAACAAATCTCAGTTTCAAAGATCTTCAATCACACGATTGACAGAGATATCTTGAGAAGGGCCAGCAACACACACACACACACACACACACCACCGACTACTCTCTAAATCAGCCATAAGCGACACACTGTGAAGTCTCTACTCCAGTTGGCCATCTGCCACCGTCACAAATTGAACGAGAATTGAATCTCCTCGTCTTTTTAACACAGTCAAAAGCTGCATTACTTTGGCAGAGATGCAATTTCTTCATATTTATTTATTTTTGCTATAGCTAAAAAGGCCTATTCAATATTCCACATCTTTGCAACTCATGCTATAAACCATCAACAATCCTACATGAAGCCAAAAGCTCTGCCTTCCTTCAGGGAAGCAGTATTTCACTTCAAGGAATCCCCTTTGCTGATTCAATCTCCTTAAATCTGATGGAAAATGAATTTGGTTCTTGCATGTCCTGCCAGAAGGGAAGTGTTTCAAGTCAGATAAACTGCGACATGTAAGGCAGAGAGCTGATACTTTTACCAAGAGTAATACTCATAGTGGTTCAGCACCTGAACGTCAAGAATGCATGACTTTAACATCTGGAAATATCAGAGGGAGATGCAGAGGAAGGATGTGATTTCAAGTGATAGTGTCATGAAGTGTTTGTGGAGTTATATTGAGATGCTTTTTTCTTTTTATGATGGGAGGGGGCAGCAGAGCAAAATGGAGTCATGCCCGGGTTACTGCAGGCAAGAGAGAGGAAGTATAGTCCTGGAAGTAGCAGAGCAGAGTGCAGGGAGTGCCGGGTTGAACCTTTTACTCACTGAAGGATAATCGGAAAAGAAAAATTCTCATTCATTGGCGCCTCCTCTTGCCTGCCAAGACCAGGGGAGTAAGTGAAGGTTTTGGCCTGGAGAGTGATTTCTTTGGAGGGAGGATCAGAAAATGCCCTCTGTATCCTGTTGCAACAAACTGGGTCATGTGAAACGACTCCGCGTGTTTCATCAGCACTGAGTTCACGGAGAGGAGAGTCTGGCTTTACATACGTGTTCGTCATACACTTGCTATCAATTGTGGTATACCTCTGCTTTAACTATAAATCCTCCACTCTCGCATGTCCCTGTGGTTGTTCCTCAGGTTCCCACTTTACATCAGAGATTCAGCCCACTGATGGAGTGTCATGGGACACACTGATGGTGTCAGGCCTGATGTAGTAGTCACAATGAGTGCACTGTTCCGTCCGAGGTCCGGAGGGGAGAACAGGGTGGATCTGGCTCATCGTTCACTGATAGTGTTGCAAAAGGGGCAGAACTCAAGTTTCATGCTAATACAAACTGGAACAGAGCACAGGGTCCATGCAGGCTGGTCAGCTGAGGCTCAGATGTTACAAACTGTTGGCACCAGGTTATTGCGGAGAGACTTGAATTCAGCACAGATTAAGAATACAGTTAGAGGCTAATGCATTCCAGATTAACTCCCGCTCGTTCAGTCCTTTATTGCCTTGTACCATGGTTATTAGATTTATACAGAATGTTGACTCAGCAAGCTAATGTGCTTGGATTTAATTGTCATTTGACAGTCTGTTTAACTTCATAAATCATTTGACGATGCATGCAAAGCGAGAAGCAAATATGGGTAATTATGCAAAGGCACACTCATCTCTTCCGAATCCTTTTTAAATAATGTGTGATTTTATCGTCAGTGTCTAGTTTATATAGTTTTTGCCCCTCCTGACTCATGCACTGTATTTGTGTGTCCACTGTCAGCAGACAGACCTATGGTGATAATCAGCACCTTTGATATTATATTGCACAGTTAATCACCTTTACACAGTTATGAGTCCATAACTTTTTTGACACGGCCTTGAGAGGGAAGATGTTTTTACAATGTACGTGTTTTTATGTCTACTGAATCTTTGATACACTATCAGAAATTGATTATTATTTGTGTGTTAGTTACAATTCAGAAGCATAGATGTGAGCCTTGTGTATCTGCCTGTGTGAGGTATGTTACACTCAGTGAATCCATGAGTTGTTTCCTCACCCTCAGGTGGGACAAGTCCCCCCCAGTCCCGCTGATACCCAATGACCGCCCCTCCACTCTTTCATATCCCACCAGGAGCTTCTCGCCTTTGAGGTCACTATTCCGCCTGTTTCCTCCCCGCTTGGCTATCAGCCTCTCTGCCGTCTGTCAGTGGACGTTCACAGGGCTTTTGTGTCACTGAGATCCAGCACTAGGAGAAAGAGCGCGGACACAAAGTGCCGAGTGTTTTTCTGCCAAGTCATAAAGGGTGCAGTGCAACAGTCTCCCTCACTGACGAGATCCAGTTTTTTGGTCTTCGGCCGCAGGGATGTTGGTGTGGGTTTGGCTGTAATAGGTCCCAACCCAGATGGTTCTTTTAACTGTTATACACACAGTTTAGAGGATGATTTTAGTAAACGCACTTCATAGAACCATCATTACAAACAGCGTCCAGCATGGCTTAACTGAGAGCATTGTCGTCATGCTTTTTAATGGAATTATGGCATGTTAGATCCTATTTGTCTTGTACTGAAAATCAGATACTGTATGTGTTGGGAATGACCACAGATATTAACAGGCTTTAATTTTTTGCGTCTTTGAATTATTCATTTATTGTGGCATTAAGGGATTTCAACCCACATGTCATTCCACATCCCTGGTGTTGTAAAGTAACTATTACATTAACGTTTTTTTTATATTTCAGAGTCTCCCATTAGTTAAACGTAAGTCTTCACTGTGTGCTGACCTGCTCTTAGTTGTGAAATCACCAGGTCGGGGCACAAAAAGAAAACGAGGGCTTTTAAGAAAGCCAGGAACACTGTCCCACTCTCAGATACCCCCGGCCTTTCCCTTCTTTTTGTGTGTCACGGAGCTGACGCAGCCCATGCGTGTCACATTGTGCCCACAACAAAAGCCCCAGACGGCGCACACCAAACGAAATTCATATTTAGAAAGGTTGTGATTGTGCTCGTGTGAATAGCCGGCTCCCCATACTAGCCCAGGGGCTTGTCAACCTTATTCCCCCTTCAACAACATAGCACATTTGGACTGCTACAATACAATTTATGTCTGCTCTCTGGCTCGTCCACCCACTTACAGCAATAGGAGTGGAGGGATTACTCTTTCTGCATTTTTCAAGGCCGAGTCCAGACCCCATTGGTTCTTAGAAGAAATTGTTTTCATTACAGCTTCTCACACAGTGCCCTGAGCCATTCTGCCAGAGTGATAGGAGAAACTTGGTGGTATTGAAAACAAGACAAATTGGTTTCTGGCCCGAGGGGAAAAAGTATAATTAGCAGAGCTCAAACTCAGCTGCTTTCCTGAGAGCTTTGGTTTGCCATAGTGTGCTTTTGCCATGTTGACCATGTACTCAAACGGTGCAATAAATCTGTCTTGTGGCTGCTGTCAAAGCCAGACTCGCGCCATATTGTCCCATCACTCAGTGTCCACCAGGTGTTGCCCTGTGTAATGGGCCTCTCAGTTTTTCAGGAGGCCTTGAGGTGAAAAAAAAAAAAAGGGAGAACCTAAAAGTAAATCTTGTAACCCCCCTTTTTTCCTTTCTACTCCTCCTCCTCCTCCTTTGACTCAAACCCTGCTCTCATCCATGTTCCCTAAGCACTCTGGGTGAACCTGTCTTATGACGTTTCCTCTGTCTGGGATCAAGGAAATCTCCGCTCTCTGTCTCTCCAATTGTTAGTGACTCAACTTCATACAATAGCAATAGAAGTGCAGATGGTGCAGAATGATAGTTGATAAAAAGCCCGTTCAGAAATACGCTATGACTGCATCCTCTGCTTCATTAACTGCTCGGCTGGAAAAAAAAAACAACACTTCTTCTGACATACAGACTGGGACACTGCCACTAAGCTACTTATTAACGAGGTCCCGCTTTGAATAAGGCTTAAAATTGGATCCGAGATGCTTTGTCCTTCCTTATCATTGTAGCAACTCTAGACCGTTACATACGTTTTTAACTCACTTTAGTCTTTGCACCGTGAGGACCACAACAGTTGTATACATCAGTCCTTTTTACAAATTCCTTTTCAATGCTATGTGCATTTGAAATGATCAAATATGCTAAACCTGCATTTTTTTCTTAACATGTTTTTTCATGACTATGTATCCTGCAACGCGACAATAGCATATATTTGGCGTCATCTTTCTGCCCACCTGAAGAATCTAATATTCACCTGCCTTTTAGCTCTGTTTTGGTCTCAACCAACTCCTTAGGGAAATATCTGTCTCTTTAATCCATTGTTATTATAAAAATATTTGTTAATACAGCTTTAAATTAAACCGCCACTGCTTTCCAGCTGTTATATGTAGTCATGTGTCTTTTCAGATCCTGTGGCGTTTATGGGTGGACTGTTTAATATTGGTCATCTCTAGGGTTTACTGACTTGGACGCGCAGAAAAACGTTAGAATGAACTCCAATGAGAAAGTAACATTTCACCATTATATTTAAAAATAGCATGCTCAGTCAAACACTTGGCCACTCTCTGTGAGGGAAGGGTGGTGAAAGCTCTGGTTTCTTAAGTGGTTTTCCTCATGCAGATTTCCACAGCTCATTCAGGACTCAATGCTTTTGTTTCCCCTGCTAATCCAGGAAACACAGAGAGAGGGAAGAAAACCAAGGGGAAAAACACATACAGTGGAGAGCGGCAGAGGAGAAAGAGGGTTGGGATTCCATTGGGTGGATTGGAGAGGATTTTGTCCTTTAAATAGAAGCACCTGTTCATCTGGGATTAGTAGGAAGCAGAGCTCTATTTTGGTTCAGTTGGGATTCTTGCCAATCACGCCCTGGGTCCTAATGGGTGCCTGGGTGTGAAGCAGATTCCTGGTGCTCTCATTTGGGGTTGTGGTGGGTGAGAGCTTGCTGTCTGGGTTGACACCAGGATACTGCTGGTGCAGATGCTTGGACCAACTGGTGGAGGCTCTTTCCTCCCTCAGAAAATGCAGTTAAGACGCCTCTGAGTAAAACACTTGCTTATCGCCGACTAACAGCAGAAGTACCGATCAGTTCCCAGATGCAAACGCTTACATAACAGTGTTAATTATAAGTGCAACAGTGCTGAAAAAAGCATGCATAATCTGGATGAAGGCAGGTTAAATTGAGGGATGTGACTGGCCTTACAAGTAAGGTGTTGTGATAATGAGGCAGGTTAAATTGGCAGGGAAGGTGTTAGTTAGTGCAGATCACACATTAGAAGAGGTGACAGTGAGGTCAGATGCTTTGTAAAAACTGGCACGAGCATAATTGTGCTTAAAGGTGATATACTCTATGTAAGAATTAGCCATCCATCAAAATCATGCCACAACAACTCAGGGGCAGCCTATCACCAGAAGGTTGGAGTGTTCACTCCGTCGCTTCTATTTCTATCTCTTATGTATTTGCTTAGTCTTCTTGCCCTCTGAGCAGCTCTACTTCTTCATCCTGTCGTGTAGGACTGAGTGCAGATTGGATGCTATAGTGACTCGCTTCTCGACGTACATAATGGTCTTAGCAAACAGGATGGGCCGGTTCTAGCTAGTTAGCATGCTAACTTCACTAGATATCTCACAACACAATACATAAATGTCTTGGACATGATGTCAAAATTGTTATTTCTCTGGCTTCTGCTGATCATTTCAGTACATTTTTGAATGTTTTGAACTAAAATCTGTACATATAGCTCCTTTTTAAAGGTGCAATATGTACAAATTTAAGTTGAAAACATGTAATAGTTATCTTAAATGATCAACAAAATGCATTGACATAACAGTTTTGACATTACGACATCTATGTATCGTGTCGCTGACTAAAGTTAGCATGCTAACCAGCTAGCGGTCCATGTTCTAGCAGTGTAAACACTAACACGTCCCTGGTAATCCCAGCTCCCAGTCTGGACTGCTAGATGTTCTGCTAACTGGGATAACTAGCTAATGGTAGCTATAGTTAGCAGCAGTAACAGAAACAAACTTATTTGCTTTCTTGCTGAGAGTTAGATGAGAAGTTTGATAAACTGACTCTGTCAAAAGGTAACAAAATCTGCCTACCAGCACCTTTTAAGCAGTCTAATTAAAATGTTATGATAAATTAGCTAAGTGGTACAAAAAATGTAAGCCTAAGTTTTAGCTGGGACCAGTGCAAAATGTTTCAGCCAATGAGGAAGTCAGTTTTTCATATTCCCCCCATTGTTCGTCTCACTGATGACTTTGAGCTTCTACCTTTCACCCTTTCCTCAATCCTGCTCATCGAGGCCTCCTCCCTTTAGGCAAAAAAGGGATTTTCTGGTTTAAGTGTTATTTGGAAAAGATGACGGCAAGTGGAAAAAACTTCCTACAGAGCCCTGATAAAAGGACGCACATGTGCACTCAGCCATACGGCTCAGCAGCTCCTCTATGGAGCCAGGCACGCATTTGGATTCGCAACACGCACAGCGCAGTATGTGGTTACATGTGACAACCATGAAATATGGCTTGTGTTCTCAATGCATTTTCAGTGCACTCACACCTGCATTTAGAGCCGTCCTCTTCGGATTTTATTTGCACCTTTGTAAGTTGTTTAGAAGAATAACCTGAATATGTAGGTTTTCACCTGCAAATCACTGTGCTCAGAAGGCAAGAGAGTGAAACAGCCAAATGTTTCTCAGCCAAACAGCCACATTTTTATACAACATGTCAAATGGATTTTTGGCCTGTTTCTTTAAATATCTAGCTCTAATTGTTTTCAGAGTATTGGCTGGCCCCACCCAGCCTCCTCCAGGGGATTTTTTTGGCTGCCTTCAAACGGACTAAATCACAGATGATTGTACTCCACCTGTAATTGGGTCAGCATGTATATTTATAGACAGAATCTGTCTTTCCAAACACATTAAACACTACGCAGAGTTATTTGCACTAAATGGCCTGATTGTGCTCTAAGTGAACACCTACTATTATCAGTTTTTCTCTCATTAGCATCCTGTAAAACGACCACTTAGAGATTCACCCACAATAAAACATCCAGACAGTGTTGGTTTCTGCGTTAGTCTACGTAGCAGGTCTAGACAATCAATCTTTATTCTTCTCACCTTCTCCGGGGGTTGTTCTCTCTGAGTAACAGGGGCTGATGCGGTAAAGGAGCGAAATACATTTATCTTAATAAAAGCCATCAGTCTTCATTCCAGCATGTCGCCAAGTCTCTACTCCCCATGTTGAGTCTTCCAGCAAAAGATATGCCCATGAATCACTTAACAATACAGTAATGAAATCCCACACCCTTAATGTGAATATGTTGTTATTGTAAAAGCCTGGCAGAGCAGCCCTGTAAGCCCCCCTTATTGAATCAGCGGTGACCTGACATCAGCGTTTATCCCCGCATATGGTTCCAGCTAGGCTCCTGCTGCTCTGACTCCCCAGCTCTTGCCTGCCACTACTGCAGGGGAGCAGACCTCAACAGCCCCCTAAGCGGATCAGACCATACATATTGCTCCACAATTTCATTAAGGGTCACCATTCACAGGGCCGTCAGTGCCATAATAAACTCCCCAGTGCAGCCGGAGCAGATGGGTCGACCCGAGCGTCGAGGGAGAGGCATCCAGAGGAATCCCCTTAATAAGGGGAAGTAGGCGAGCAGCAGGCGCTTTAGAAGATAACTCCTGCCTTTTCGTGATTCCCTTGGTGTGTGAGTCAAGCCAGTGGAAACTGTAAATCTCAGCTTGGCTTTTCAGGGAGTCAGAGGGCAACGCTTTTCAGTTTTAATAACTGAACCCTCAACCCAGAAATGGTATTTTATTTGTATAAATATCAATTCTGATCTCATTGCACATTGAAAAATTGTTTTTGGACATTTTGAAAAGGATTGTTTTTGCTCTGACTGAACGGTTAGTGGTTAGTTCATTAGAATATTTCCAATTGACCATTCTCTAAGCCTCCGTTAGCCACTGCTGATCCACCCATCAAGGTTTCCATGTAGTTTACACTGATATCAATGGCAGATTCACCACTAAAAAAATCTTTCGTAATTTTTTGAAATGCCAGACAAAGAACAAATTAGTCTTCTCAGTTCTGGCTAGCTTATTAAGTAGCTAGCTAATTAAGCTAGTTTTAGTTCCCTGAGTTGGTTGTAAATGTCCAAATTAAGAATTTTTCCAGCTGAAGCTTTTTTAAAATGAGAACCCTGTAGGCAGGGGTCCCCAAGGACCGGGCCTGAAGAATGCTGGGCTCCACAATATGGAAAATGAAATTAAAAAATCACATTACCATGTAGAATGTTTTTCCCCGTGATACATGTGTATTACAATCTTGATTTTCACTGAAAAAACTATTAAAGTCATGATGATGTGATATTTGTTGGGGTCTCTATAAGCATCTGGAGACCAAGATTTGTAGGCCAGGGCGTCTCTGCAGCATTACAGTATTTCATTCTAATGTTGTTTGACCAACATTTGACCTTTTGTCCAAACTGCAGCTTCAGTGATTTGGATAATGCACATCCAGGCGATAAGAACTTTAACCCATTCCTTACACTTCTGCTTTTGTGCTTGGATTTTTAGAAAAAGCTTAAAATAAAAGACCCCATTCTGTGTACTCAGTTTGTCTCTTGCACAGCCCCATACTCACTGCTTAGGCTTGTGGCCTGCTATGGTTTATGTTTGCTGCTCTAAGCTATGATTTGACCATCCTAGCAAACACTCAATTACTTTTTTTCTTGCACCTAAAGTGATTTGTCTCTCATTGTCTAAATTTAACCAGAATTTGCCAGATCGGGCATATTGACATTTGGCTTTTCAACCATTAAGCTCCCCAAATCACCTCATCTCCTACACATGGACTAATCAATTGTGATGCAACCTGCTCTCCCTGTCTGTGTCACCTTTTACATTGCCACGGGGCACATTTTTAGCACAACCTTTTCTAAATGCCATCCATCAGTCTTATGTTTCAGTCAGCAGGTTTATAAACGCGCCTTCGGAAAGAATGGGTGCTCAATTGAGTCTGGATTACAGAAGGAGCTCTTTATTTGGGTGGTGGGGCCTGGATGCTGTAACCGTCCCTCCGGGGGGGGGTTTAACGTCAGCGACCTATATTTACATCTGTCCACTGGCAACAAGTTTGCCAACTAAGCAAAGGCTCACTGGGCAGTGGCGTGTGAATTGGCACTTGATGTGAAAGAACATATTGATGCCCTCCGTAAAGCGCTAACACTGCTGCAACATCAATTATGCAACTGCTTGGTGCCAGTGTGAATGTGCCCAGTCATGTATGTGCCATCATGCCGCTCTGTGCTCTCACTTGCTGTATGCTGGGGCTGAAGGGCTTGCATTGAAGACGGGTCAACCCAGTTTATTGACCCTCCCACCCTCTGTCTGTCCCTCTCTTTGTCCCCGAGTTCCCAGAGAACACTGGTGGGATTCTGCCCAGTGCTACCAGTCCCTGTCGCTAAAAGGAATCATTGTCTTGTCTTGTTGCAGCTCTGTAAATCAATGGGACTCTTTGTTCCCTCTGCGGCATGTCGGACGTGAAGCCCCGGCCTGTAATGACGTGTCATGATTGCGGCCTGCTGAGCGTGGACTCGGCAGATCATATTTGTGTATCTCCTGTGCTTTTTAGAAAAGGTTACGAAAGGAACAGCAGTTTGTCACATTTCATCCCAAAACCCGGGACTTATCCAAACAGAGAAGGAACAGGAAACCGTCTTATCACAGAGCAGCCATACTCCATCTCCACAGAGGTTTCCCATGCCACTCTTTCTCTCTCTCTCTCTCTCTCTGCGCCTTTGTGAACAAGTGTGCCTGATTTCCTCGGTCACGTGTGCTCATCCATTTGCACTGTACATATGCCCTTGTGTGTTTTGGATATATGAGCAAGTATGCGTACTCTTGCATTTGAAAGAGTGTTTGTAGAATATTCCCCCCAGCTGATATAGTTCACGTCTCTTGCCGGATTAAAAAAAAAAAAAAAAAAAAATCCCCTGTTTGACAATGTACAATTAAGATTCCTGCAGATGTGAAAGGGGCCACTGATGAGTTCCTTCAGCAGGAGAGAGGAGAGATGGTTGGTGGAGGAGGAGGAGGCAGAGGAGGAGTGGGGTGGGGGGGGGCTCTTCAAGGAGGTTTAGTGAAAGCACCTGCGTCAGCTCTGGCGCTCATGATGAATGAAGAGGAACAACTGAGAAAGAGAAGAAGGGAGGGGAGGGACGGAGCACGTTTGAGCTCAGACTGAAGGACAACTTGGCCTACTGAAAATCCCTCACTTCAGCCTGTTCAGCGTACAAATCAATGCGGTGCAGACACAAAGGAACCAGGGATGGGGTTAATTCATGTTAAATCCATGCAATTCGAGAATGAAATTCTTTTGAAAGGTCCCAAGATGATTTTTTTTTTTCTTGCCCTGAAAAGCTTCTCAAATCCACAACGGTGCTCTAATTCAATTCTCCTGTTCAAACTCCTGGAACTCTGTTGTGACTCAATTTACATTTTCACTGGAGTGAATATAAAGTTGCTGCTTACTTTGACACTCTGATATCAATAAATCATTACCACTTTCAGGTTTGCACATAGAAAGGAAGAAAAAAAACAGATTGGCAGCCTATGCTGGGTCTTAACTGGATTTTGTGTTGCATGCCAGCTGGCTGGGTTTGTTGGGAAATGTGTTTTATAGCACAAATGTTCATTACTGGTACAAAACAGGATTAGGGGGTAGTGTTTGTTGATCGTGGTAATTGTTGAGTTGAAGAGATGCTGTAGGAAGATTATGTTACCGTTGGACCCCCACCCTTGTTTTCAATAAGCTTAACTAAACTAAGCTATGCTAAGCTAATGATCTCTTAGCTGTAGCTTCATATTTAAAGGGTAACTCTAACAATTTTACACATTAAAGTGTGTTTACAGGTCTTGGGGAGTACTGCTGCAT
Source organism: Spondyliosoma cantharus (assembly GCA_900302685.1). NCBI lineage: Eukaryota > Metazoa > Chordata > Actinopteri > Spariformes > Sparidae > Spondyliosoma > Spondyliosoma cantharus. Next base: position 50,509 of record OMLP01022057.1, on the reverse strand, counting down.
ATGTGAGGAAAGTAGTATATAGCTTTTTGTAGCTTTTGTGTAGTCACAGTGATGTCACTCCATAGCCAGGTTGTATTGTGGGAAATGTAGTTGCAATGCATTGAAAAGCAGTCCACTGGTCAAACATCTCACTCCTGTAACACTGTCAGACTCATTATAGACGTTTAAAAAGGAATGACTTAAATTAGAACCAGAGCTATTGTCTTTTTCATTCCTGGCACCTACATAACCCGCAACTTCACCACAGAATGACATTTTAGTTTAGGGATTAAATGCAGTACCCTCTGGAGCCACCAATGGCTTTATGATCTGCAAACACACTTCAATGTGTAGAATTGGTGGAGCTGCCCTTTAATGGATGGACAGCAGATTGTATTCCCCAACATGTCAAACTATTCCTTTAATTTTTTAGAAACACTTGATAATGTAGCAAAAAATTGAAGCTACCAAACATTTTGACATTGGTTTGTACCAAGAGTGCACAGGGAAACAAAATCTGCCACAACTAGCACCTTCTCAATAAAATACACACATGGACTCCTATGCTAACCATAAATCCATTTTTGCCCTACAATGGCAGACATCAGATCAAGACCCAAATGGAAACACATCTGGACATCAGTGGTGGGGAGAGCAGGTCTGGTCTCAGACCTAGTCTGTCATAATACATCCAGGCATGTGGGCTGCCGTGGACCACCACACCACAGAAACCTCCCTTCAAAGTCTAAGGCCATGCACTGCAGATGAAACACATGCACCATACTGTAAATGAAAAAAAAAGAGGGAAAAAAAAGTAGACGACGCTTTGAAAATCCTGTGAGGCAGCAGTGTTTCATCCAGTTTCCTGAACAAAGGCTTCTTGTGCCTTTTTGAAACTATATAAAGCCGTGTGTTGGTTTAATTTAAACCAAAGTTGCATATTTTAAGCATTTACCTTGCATGCAGATATATTTTGAGAGCATATTTAAATCCAAAGAAAAAAACGCATGAAAAGAGAAATTCCTCTGTGTTTATATTTTAGCGTTGAAGTTGTGACACTCAGCAAATTGTTTGTCCGTATTGCACAGCAACACTGCCACCAGACTCCCTCACAGTGCACCAGGGTGTTTTGTGCTATCTATCTATCTATCTATCTATCTATCTATCTA
>OMLP01022057.1:34130-49341 GCA_900302685.1 Spondyliosoma cantharus | reverse complement strand
CTATATATATATATATGTATATATACACATCTATCTATCTATCTATCTATCTATCTATCTATCTATCTATCTATCTATCTATCTAGATAGATAGATAGATAGATAGATAGATAGATAGATAGATAGAGTCATTCAATCTGACAGTGAATTCAATCTCTTTCCACATCTGTCAGCAGATGCATTGGAATGGAGAGCACAGCGTTATGAGACACATATGGACAATCACTTAGGATTAAGAATTTCATATTCCTAACGCTGGCTGTGAATAACCTGTAACATTGTGTGTAGGGGGAAGTCCAATAATGACATTTCACCATGATGTCAAATCTGTTAGAGGTGAGTGGAAGGACAAATCACTCCAAATGAAATAGGTAGGTGTAAGCCCAGAGATGGGTTTGACTGAGCACATGTGGGAGTGGACAGAAAGCTATCAGATCTAGCCAGTGCACAGTTGTGTGTGGGAGGAATTGATCTGAGTTTACTATTAATCAACTCGCTCTATCTGGGTGCATCTGACTTACTGTTGCAGGTGAACTGAAGTTAATGATATTATCTTCTGTGAGAGGACTTCACTGACTGCCCCCCTCTGCTACTAAAGCAAGCATGTGGATATTTCCCCCATTATACATTTATAAGGCGAGTTGCTTGGTGTAAACATTTTTTATTTTTTATATATATGATATATATGATATGATATGATATATATATATGTGTATATATATCATATATATATCATATATATATCATATATATGTATAGAGAGAGAGAGAGAGAGAACATATATTCCACTCGAAGCATTATATTTCACAAAAACAGGGAGCACGTAGAATGTGATTTGGCTTTAAATATGCCACAAATGGCGCTATTGAATTTGCTGAGTATGTTTACATAATTATGCTAAAAGTACCTGGTATAGCTTGTGGTAGCTAATGTTAGCCATTAGTCGCGTTTCCATCTTATTAGCTTTCCCCAGGAACTAGAAATCTTCTGAATGTGTTTTGAGGGTGTAAATTAAGTTTCAGGGGCATTTTTTAAATGTATTTTTGTTACCACAAAATGTCCATGAATAGGGCGTAGTACTTTCCAAAAGTACAGGAATTTTGAAGGTGGTACCTAAAGTTTGCAGCCGTTAGTGCAGGGCTACTACAGATGAAGTGACGTATAGTTGCATGCACAAATGACGTGCAAAAGCAGCTGTCGCTTTGTCTTATGTCAGTGGACTAATTTGCCTAATCTTTGCATGTCTTTAGAGTGGTTCCTGGGAGTTAAAGTTTTGGTACTTCGGGTGGAAGCACATCTACGTTAGCATACTTCTGATAGCTGTTGCTGCAAGCCTGACATCAATTTCTACTGTTAAGCTACTTTTTTTTTTTATATTAACATTAAACACTGACATTTTTATAGCAAAACACTTGCTACTCATTGTTTCATCTTGAGTTTCTGGGTTTAACATATTAAGACATAGTTGTCAAAAGAATAGTTTGGCAAAATGTTAATGCCTCAGGGATAAGAAAAGGGTACAATTTCCTGTCATACACTGTTTACAAGAAGATGCTTAGCCAACCAGATGGTGTAATTTGCTCAACAGCCAGTTGATTATGTTTAAACACAAGCGTAGGTTTAATCTGTGATGACATTTAAAGACTGCACATAAACTATTAAACTATTATTACACAAACGTAATCTTTTTCCAGTGATGCCTCAACATTGTGGATTTAGACCATGAATGGCAAGGAGACTATAGCAGAAAAGGGCATATTAGGCTTTGTTTCTCTTTTTGCATTTACACACTCGTCTGCAGGATGGTTCACAAAACCTTCAATGTCTCCTGCTATCCGACTTGACACTTCAGCTGTAAGGGTGGAGGAATATGTGTGGACATCTCCCCTTATTTTATTATACCACTTGAGTCTTGTGCCATTCATCTCTGCCAGCCTCTGTACCAGCCAGCGCCTGGGTGTGTGTACATCAAACTGATTGATGAACAGTTCATTAGGCTGATGGGCTCTGCAGGGGCCAACAAGTATCCGGCAACATCAAGTGGATTTAAAATACAACCAGATTTCGCTGTGGCTTGGCCGCCGACTGTGTCAGCACTTTAGCGTGACTCTGCAGCTTTTGTGATGGATTTTCTGCTGTGAGGAGACTTTTCTGACTGTGAAATAATTGGCATTAGTCACAAATGTAGCTGAGGTTTGTTTACATAGTGGCTGCCGTTGTGCTACACATTTTATGGGTTAGTTGCGTGATTAAGTGGATTAGCAGGAAGGACATGCCTGAGCTGTGAAAACGACGCTGTATGCCCATCCCATTTAATCAGTGGGTTTTTGGAAAGCAGGTCGAGTGTTGTACTGTAAATATCGCCAGGACCAGAAGGCAGGCAAGCAGCTGATCCACCAGTAGCTGCCAATAGTGCCTGTAGAGAAGCAACATGACTGTATATAGCATGGTATGGCCCCAAAAAACCCTTTGTCGATCCCAAATCACAAGGCAGGTCGTTCTACACACTGTGCTGCTCCCTCTATCTGTGTCTTTAAGTTAAAACCTGGTGTGGCTGCATGTGTGTGCGCTTTAATGTACATCCAAACTCTCCAAATCTCTCCACACTGTGTCTGCTCCAGACTGAGAGGACTGCTCTGTTCTGTAAAGAGGAGAGCAGCTTGTGTGTGTGTTTGTGTGCTCGTCCAGCCCCGGCTCAACCTTGGCTTCCTGCAGGAAGTGAGAAGAGAATTGGACTGACCTCACTGGTGTGGATGGAGGCAGCTTGCAGATGGCGCTTGCAGATAAATAGGCATAACAGTCATAACTGTGTCGGAGGGGAGCACGGTGGGGCGGGCGCTAGATGGTGGAGGGTCATTGTGCATTATGGCGCGGACATTAAGGTCAACGATTTGTCTCGCTTCTTTAAACTTGTTCAGGGCCCTGTGTTAATCTTACTTTTACATAGTGCCTCTGTGTGTGTGTGTGTGTGTGTGTGTGTGTGTGTGTGTGTGTGTGTGTGTGTGTGTGTCTGTGTGTGTGTGTGTGTGTGTGTGTGTGTGTGTGTGTGTGTGTGTGTGTGTGTGTGTTCGTGTATCTGTCTACCATCTGCTATATTTCTGGAGTACCTCCTCAGGTTTCAACTAAGTTCCTCTTATCTCTGTGTTTTCTTAGAACTGCTGAGTTCACCTGCTGGGTGCTGCCTCGTAGACAGGATTTGGCATCATTTGCCCTTTGCATTACTCTAAATCTACATTTTAACAAAACAGACTCTGCCTCTGTCAGATAGATGTGTTGATGTGTTTGATAACAGTTGCTTGGAGAGATCTTGTGACACGTTATTACGGATCCCACTGGTTTTCTCGCAAGATCCGCCTTAGTCTCTCTGATTGTTTTTCCATGCCTGTTCCAAACTGTTAGCTCCTAGCATAGCTCTGGTTATGTTTTTCTTGAGGTTCTATTGTCAGTGTTATTTCCCAGGTAAACACACCAACCTCCCTCCCTTTGGTTGTCCAGAAGATTACCCGGGCCACAGGAATCTCTTTTAAGATTTATTCAGTTTTGCAACTGGAAGAAGGCGCGTATCAGTGGTACTCACCTTCTCTCTTCGAAAAACATGTTGGATGTATACAGCACAGAGAACCAGGACAACAAAGCTCTTGAGGATTTTGTCATATGAAAGCAAAAGATGCAAGCCGAACAGAGGCGGCGGGGTAGGGAGGGTCTCAGAGAAAGACAGCAGGATCCATAATAACTCTGTGCTAGCATGTGCCTGGAGGGCTATTGTGTCAGTGGTTTGCTAACTAGCCCTGCAAGTTGTCACTACTTTTTCAGTCTTGGAGAACCTTTTCTCAGACTGATGCCATGAGAGTGTTTTAGGAGTTGAATACAACTCATTGTCCCATGTTGCATTTACTGTGCAACACTACTGTCCGGTGCCCAATTACCTCAAAACAGGCTGAAGCAGACTGAACAACTCTGTCGCCTCTTTGAGTCATAATTCTCGAAGCTCTTGACAGTAGCCACACATGCAGGCCGCTGTGCTCCAGGCTTAGAATTACAGTGGCTAGGAATGTGACACAAAGCAAGCCAACTTCTGCTTGCATCGCTTTCCCTACGAATATACCAGCCTGGCAACCGAGTGAGCTGCCCCAATGGTTGTCTGAAGCGAGGGGCGTCCGTGTCAGCAGAATCCACGCACTCACCCCTCCACAAAAGCCAATATTGGGTTTCATACAGATGCATATTTCAAACTGGCAGAGCTTAAGCTTAACATGCACACACACAGAGGCAACAGTTGGATTGGCTGGGTGGACCGTTCTTGCTCCTGTGGTCTAAATACTCACAGATATTTATTGTACTTGTCTAGTTAAGCCTCACTGTCTTTGGACCCATAAGCCTCATTTATTCCAACTGACCCATGGCACTGTACTGGTTTCCAGTTTCCCATAGGGGGCCTTGAAAGACAGGCAGCACATGTGTCATCACCCCTTGGGGGGGATTACGCTACACACCAGTCCACGCGACAAACTGTTTGTGAATGCATGCTGATGGGTGTGTTTGTTGTGCCAGTTTATAAACACATGTCACTGCAAACTGTTTTTCACCAGGAAAAATGATTGCTATTTGTTTTATTGGATTACGAGAGCAGATGATGTTGATGCTTTTGGAGGTTTACTAGCCTGTGTCAGGCATTTTGGGAGAGTGTCTGCGTGGGTGAGATTTGTGCTTGTGCAGATTTTTGGGGGGGAATAAATGGGGAGATTAACAAATTGTGTGTGTGTGTGTGTGTGTGTGTGTGTGTGTGTGTGTGTGCATACTGTCTCTTAACTCTACAGAAAAAGTGAGTAGGAGGATAAAGCGAAGAAAGGTGACACTAACCCTCTCCCCTTGAAACATGCACTTACAAGCAAAAACACTTAATTCATTCTTTTCCCATATCAAAATATTTGTTTTATCAGTGAGGCCCACTTTTGAAAATGTGACATCTGCTCCCACAAAATGCTCACCCACTTTAAGGGGAAACTCTTCTGGGGAATTGAATGAAATTTTGTTATCTTTAAATCTGATTACTTTCCAGTGAGTGTTACAAAAACAAACTATTTTCTCAGTTTTAGTTAGCTGACCATTTATCATACATTTTTTGAAGTGCAATTTTAGATTTCAATTAATTTCTTGAGCTCAAATGTAGGCTATGTCATGTATCAGCTGTGAATATAGCTTTGGAATGAAACTGTTCATTTAAACACGAGCCCTGTAGGTATGGAACCAGACAGTGTTTGTAATAGTATCAGTGCTCACTGGGCTTATTTATAGAGAGATATCATTTAGTGTGGTAAGCTGGTTAGACTACATTTGCGACCGAGGGGAAATCGAAATGTTTTTTCTCCATGGAAAAGCTTTCCTGCTCTCCGCTTTCCACAGACGTAATAACGGGGGTATGAATATGTAAATCGCAAAAGGGCAGCGTTTAGGGTCAAAGCATTTTATTTGATTTTGAATGGACCTCTTATACAATTATGAGAATGGAAATGACATCGAGCTCTGAGCTGAAATGCAGATGGGGTGCTGTGTGCCCTGCAGCTGCACCGGTCCCTCCTCTTTTCTGTTGTCTTAGAATGAAGTCAGCCGTTCCTCAAGGCCATCTCCTCATTAACAAACAGAGCTGGAATGGTGTGATTTTGTTTTTCCCACTCTGCTTATGCATAATAAACATTCAACAAAATTTAAAGTCCCTACACTTAAAATCGAAAAATCTGTTTGGCCTGTTCTTACTTCTCCCGGATGCCTGACCTTTTTTAGTTGGACACTAACGGGCTGTTTTCACATCTGCTGAAGATAGAAAGATTCCCTGTGATCCCCATAAATCTGAGTTCAACGTGTCTGAAATGTAAGGAATTTCTGCGTTTCTTTCTTTCTTTTTATACCACTGTAAATTGTTCTGAATTGCTTGTTTTGTCTCAAGTGTTAGTTCAACGAAATGAGCAAATTTGATCACTTTGGACTGAACATGTAATGACCATTCACTATCACCCAAGTTCACCCGGTGATGAAAATTCAGTCATAATCTATTTACCCCGATGCGCCACAGCAAAACAGTGTTGCAGCATTCTCCTAAACAACTGAAGGTGATGTGATTGTTCAAAAACGATAATGATTTTTTTTTATTTTTGGGTGAACTTGTCCTTTAAAGGTTGAAGACCTCACTTAAATGAAATATATACACTTGATGTGAATATACAACTCTGCCTAAAGATTGTGTTGTGATGCAGTTGGTGGCTGAAAAAAAAGAAAGAACCCATCCTTAATGAAAAACTTGGGACTAGAGGAAATGAATTTCAGTCATGATATCCAGTCAATCTGTGCAGCTCTGACTCTGGTCTGACCTGCCTGCAACTGCTCTGCTCCACGCCTCCAGAGAACGTCACTGCTGTCTGCGCTGACAACAGGCCTGCTGCTGCGTGTGTGTGGGGAATACTAAATGCCATTTGTGTGAATGCCGAGCCTCTAGGATGCGTTTGCGTCAGAGATCGGCAGCTCCCAGGGGAGCTTAGCAGTGAGTGATGCTGCCGTTCATGAATCCTACGAGGAGTAAAATACTAACCCCCCCTTTTTTTCTTTTTTTTTTTTAAAATCTGAATGAAAACACACTTCCTGGAAGGGTGAGGCGACAGATTCTGGATCACTGGGTCTCAGCAGGCTGTCTGCAGGAGAACAGGCCTCCCGTGTGTGTGTCCCAATGGGTTCAGCGTTAATGAACTAAACAATGGGATGGTGTTCTCACCGTGTGCTGAATACATTACTCTAAGTTCTCCCAGTAGGTCGGTAGCTTAATTTGCTATTACAGGTGTCATTCACACTCCACAACCATTATAGTCTGATAAGGCTTATAATGTTGTTAGTCAAACTGTGCTTCCATATTTCTACCACACTGGAATTTGTTTCTTTTCATTTAACTTCTAATTTTGGTTTAATAGCCTACTTCCTCTACAATTATCTTTCAAAGTCAAGTTAGCACTACTGCATTTCATATAAAACTATAGCTTGATACCAGGCTGAAAAGCAGAGTGCACTGCCCAGTGTACTGACAGAGTCTAGAGTGCATTTCTACATCACTGCAAGATGAGAAGTTAAATGATAAATTCACCCATAAGTGGTATTCAGTCATTATCTACTGTACTCACCCCCATGTCGATGGAAAGTATGGTGTAGTCCACAAAACAGGAATTTCACAACTCCCAAACGACTGAAGTGGACGGAGAACTTGTTTCAAACTTTAAAAACAACTGAAAAATCAGAAAATGGCTTCATGCAGTTTGTCCAGTGCAGAAGCCCTAAAATGTTATTTGGAAAGATGTTATTTGGTGAAATCTTCACTTTAGCTGCATGCAGCATGTCTGAAATGGGTGCACAAGCTTGACCCCATCTTCAGAAAATGGTCAAAATGTAGATCAGTGTGTATATTCAGTTTACCGTTGTAGAGGAGTAAAAAACCCAGAAAATATTCCAAGGCAATTAATTTAATAGTCTCGCCTTCGAGTTGACACTTCAGTTTTATAACATAAAGTCTGCATTGGAAGTAGTGGGGGGGTCTAATGAAATTATGTTATAGGTTGCATTATGGGAAATGTAGGATCCATCTTTCTCAGAATTCGGCGCATACAACAGACTACAAGTCAGAATATCAATTTTGACCTTTCTGTTTTTTTTACTTTTGCGAGTTCCCCAGTTTTATGTAAGTGGAATACTAAATAGTCAGAGTGTCCCTTTAGACACAATGTTGTGTTTTCTAGATTGTATATAAAAACAATTAACAAGACAATGAAAAATGTTGAATCTTATATCACTGAGCAGCAGACCTGCATTCAGCTCCTGAATGAATCAGACGCGTGTTGTGCGTTTTAGTCCATCATCATTATTCAGACAGACTGGCATCGGGTGAAAATGTCCAACTTTATGTCAGACTTAGAAAAGTACCCATCAGTGTCGCTGCCAAAAGGATTGAGTCATTTTTCCCTTTGATGGTTGCCCTCCACACACAAGCCCTCCAACCCCCCACCCTCATCATCCTCCCAGAGCTACTAAAAGAACAGATAAGAGCTACTTCAAAGGACCGGCTGCTTTTTTCTGCTCCGATCCAAAAGCAGGCAAATGAAGGACAGGAAGATTTGAGTCGCCAAATAGCTTTTGGATGTGTAGCGAGCATGTAGACAGCTTTCAATGGTAGATGTGATTGATTATTGAAGTCCTACTTAAAGCTGCAACTGTGCCAACGGACCAATCCCAGCACCTTTAAAAAACTCAAAGTTCGTCATCAAGCACCTAATTACGCCACAGAGTGTTTCCCCCCTCTAAAGGTTTTCCACAGCGGTGGGGATTAGAGGCTTCATTTCAAGTGTTCCACACAGATTTTGTGTAATCAACGCACTCAAGCCTGTGTTTTTTAGGTTGATGGGCAATCAGAGTTTTTAGGACAGGATATGTGTCCAGCTTTTTTTTTTTTGGAAAGACAGCAGGGTTATTGTCCCCGGGAAGCTGGGGTATTTTCCGCTAATCTTGATACCTATCCAGAGACTTTCATACTGCTGCAGTGACTGAGAAGGCAAATACCTTGGTCTCTTTTTTCGTCTTAATGCTAGATGGAGCTAAGTGTGTGTTTGTGTCTTGTCATTGTGATTTATATGATTTCACTTTGCCTCAAGCGCAGATATCAGATGCACCATCGTCGTCAACAACCACAAATGAGACTGGGGCCGCGAGAGTAAAAAGATGCAAAAGGAGTAACTGGTACCTGTAGTTTACATGAAATGTACCCCAGCTGTAACTGGAAAATAGAGTTGTGACAGTGTTGACACAGAGCCAAAACAATGAGCTGAAAGACACTAAAACATTCCGTGGCACTGAAGCAAACTGCAGTCTCTGTGGATTCTTCACTACGAGCAGCACCTTTAACATCATTCATAGTCATGTGAGGCATTGTAACTAAATCAACAGTGATTAGTGCAGCTTTAAAAAAGTACAGTTTTTGCTAACATTAATGCAGGAATAGGAATGTATATTGTGTTGTTAGTGACATTTTCTTTCCCTGAAGAAATCACGATTCACATTGTCCTTGATCATTTCACAAATTCTCAGTTAATTATGATCAAACGAGATGAGTCAAATTGAAAATTTGACAACATCATGTTTTATCATCCGTGTTTTTATTCTAAAAAAATAATTTGTCGTTTGTTTTGTCGAAAACAAAAATTCTGCAGTCACATTTTGCTGCGATTGCATTCAATCATGGAGTTTGTGTCACGTTTTGAATCATAAGCTATCATGCCAACCTAAGAAAGTCCAAACTCTTTCTCACTTTAACAATGCTAATGTATGAAGCAAAAATGAAAGCTGCTGTGTGGACGCTGTGGCCTTTGGTCACAGTCTGCCTCATGTGATTGATCCGCCCGAGGTTAGTGAGGAGACAGTACTGTGTTGCTGTCAGCCGGAGGAGCAAGCTGTGGATTATTCCTCTTTAATCCCTCAGTTTTACCTTGCCCACTTCCCTTAATTCGGCCAGAGAGAGAGAGCTGTGATTTCCATTTCTTTTTTCCTCTGCATGAATTTTATCTTTACACCTATGTCCAGACGGTGTGCTGGGCATGTTCCAGGGGCTTTTGAGCTGGAGTTTTTAAATGCTGATTGGCTGGAGGATGCCTGCTTTGTTACCTCTCCAGTTCCTGTTTGCAGGCATTTTAATTACCACAGAGAATTCAAGCCTTTCTAACGCTTTGGCCAGCCTCAGGACTTTAAGCAAGGACATGACCAAACTCATTACATTACTGTACTTTTGGCAGCAAAAGCCCCTTCAGCTTAATAAAACTTGGCCCCAAACTTTTCTGACAAGCTGGAGGCTTTTCTGCCTCAGTTGAGGTATCGTGGTTACACAAGCAGCAGAAGTGGCTTGTAAAGAGTGTTGATCAGCGCTCTGTGGTTATTTGTTACTCCTACACAATTAACCAGTGTCTGTGGCCTTAATCTGCCTTTTTCTCTGTCACATTTTCCTCCCACACTGTCTGCTCCCAGGCTCTGAAGATTGTTGCTGTCAGCTGCACTCCTCTTTTTCCCCTCCTCTATGGTTCGAATGTATCACAATGTGGGCAAAATACATGAACCTTTGACAGGCGAGTAAATTGGGATTCTGTAAGATGGTGGAGCTGTGGGCTGTTGCTTTTCTTTGATCAATTATTAAGCGTTTTGTACCTTGTCTACTTGATGACACGGTACGGTGCTACTCACGACTGTCCCCTTGTATGAATGCAAATTCTGCTGAAATGTACTTGGTATGGGTTGTTATCTTGGAAGTGGAAAATGTGCCACTAAATTGGCGACTGAAACTCTATTAAGAGCATTAATGGTACCAAAACTTAAATGACCAAACTTTTATTTGGTTAGACAGAGTCTTTCCTTCATTTTAGCAGATATGTTTGACTGAAATCAGTGTGAAATGTTTAAAAGTCCTAATAATGTTTGAAGTCGTAGTATGAAAGTGACGTTCCTTAAAAGGTTCAAAGTAGGTATATATTTCACTGTCAAGACTTTGACTTGCTGGCGGTGCTAGTGGAAGAGTCAGAGGGGTTCCTCCTCTGGGCACCAAACATCTGTACAAAATTTCACGGCAATCCATCCAGCAGTTGTTGAGATACTTCAGATAGATAATTAGATAATTATAGGCTAATTGCATCCACCAACAGTATTCTTTCATAATTACAACACTTAGCATGTGATTTCCTGGCGATTGCCCAATTAAAATAAATTGTATTTCTGCCTCTAATTAGTTTTTGATACGCTCATACATGTAATGGTACTGATTATATGTGAGCTCCTGTTTCAAGTGATGTGCATGTCGCCTGCTATAATCGGCTCCAGCATTGACATCCAGTGATATCTTGGACGAATGAATGAATGAATCAGGCCCACACCAGCCGTCACAAATCTGTGGACCAGAGTAGACTGGTTCTGAGCGGCCACCTCATCCCCGTTAGCACCTTTCTATTCTCTGTCAGTGGCTTTTCTTCAGCTGCGGCTCTGAATAATTCAACAAAGAAAAAGAGGACTGGTGGAGCAGGAGATATGGATTGAAGGCGATCTCGGGAGTGAGGACGAGGAAATTGACTTTTTGACGTCAGAATAATCTGGAGAGGCGAGCTTCAGTGTGTTAGTGTGTATCTGTGACATGAGAGCTGGAGAGTGTGACTGAGGGTCTCTCTCGAAACCCCTTCCTCCCTCTCCTGCAAGATACTTTGTTTTTTTCATAAATTCTGACCTACAGGATCTCTGCAATATGCCTGACAGGAACGTGGTAACACATCTTCATTCTGACAGTGTTTAATTTCAAGAGAGTTCGCAAAAACAGTTGGCTTGAATGATGGCACCCTCGGAGGCACACAGTGTCTCGACGTCTGAATCCAGGTGATTGAGCACGACTGTGTGGGTGTGATTCAGGTGTCGCCACAGTTGAATATTTCACAGCGCTGAGTTATGACCTGCAGACAGTGGAGAAGGTCTACGTTGATGCAAAATGCGGGTGACATTTAGAGGAGGTTCTCCATTGATAACCTCTGTGACTGCCTGCTTTACCGGCACAGGTGTTTACAAGTATGATTTGGCCATGTGTATGTACATGGCATCATAATCAACCTTCAATAAATCATCTTTCATACCATGGTATATCTTGAAAACAGTTATGCTGCAACAATAGCTGGTTGGTCAGTTAGTCAGTCATTGGTCAGTGTTGGTCCATCATTTACAGGACGGACTGTCATGACATTTGTGCAGATATTCATGGCCCTTTTAGATAATGACTCCTACTAACTTTGGTGATCTGGGACTTTTACATCTTCCCCACTTTTAGGTTGATATTTGTGGGCTTTAAGTGAAATGTCACATTAACACTTTCATATCCTCCTCAGGATGGATAGAATCAGTTTAATGATATCTTAAAGTGGCTCTGTGTTACTGTAGCAATTTATAAGTGTTTAGCGCTTTATTATTTGCCATATGTAAGTGGATCTTGACATATCGTTTGTCTATATTCAACCTGTGGATGATTTGATTAGGTAGTTTAATGCAGCTGGACTGTGGATTTCTTTTTCAAGGACTCGGGTCTGATTTTCCACAAAAGTCCAAAGGATGGGACTTGATGAACGTTGTCTAGTGCCTCATCTTAGGCCTCTCATCAGAGAGCAACAGTAGCTAACATTAGTTTAGAAATAGTGTTTGCTTACATAAACTACAACCGACTTACAGCACAACACAGAAGCTCCACAGAGCCCCTTTGATTTTTCATCAAGTTTATCAGTTAAAGGCCAAATGCCTGCAAAACATTCCCAACAGTGTCAGCTGTGTTTGTGATAAGTCCCAATTAGCAAACGTTGTAAGATTGTTAACATGGTAAGCATTAAATCTGCTTGACACCAGTATGTTAACTTTGTCATTCCAAGCTTGTTGACATGGTGATGTTAGCATTTAGCTCAAAGTGTCACTTTGCATAGGTACAGCCTCTCATAGCTGTATGTTCTTGAATGCACTCAGTGACCTGTTTCTAGCTGGTGTGAAGTCAGACACATGTCTAGTGCAAACGTCAATATACTCACCCTCTTGTCTTGTAGTTTGTGTCACTGGGTGGAGTTTGGCCAACAAAACAAAACAATTTAACAGTGTAACTTCTACTATTGTAAATCAATTCACTTCAGCTTAGCATACATGTGATACATGTGACCTGATGCTATCTTTTTTATTCTCTGATCTGAACACCATGCAGAAGGAGGAAGCACATGAAGAAAATACTCGCCTTGTATTATTTTTATTTTAGGAAAAAGCAGGCGTTTTTTTTTTTTTTTTTAAAAAACCCAGATGATTCTAAAGAAGCCTCTCAGGGTAAAGATCAACCCTTCAGTTAATTAATTTCACAGTAATTCAGAGTTATCCTGGTAATTTAAAAATATTTACTGTACTGTACTAAGGATTAGTGATTCAAGCTGGTTCAAGTTCTGGCATCCACTATTTATTCTGCTCTAATTCTCCCTCTTTAATCGTGTCTCCACTTATGGCCATTGCTCTGATTTTGACCCAAAACTCATGAGAATAGGATGAGAGGGCATTCAAATGTCAGTGTAATAGCATTAAAATGTGTGTGACTGAAGAAACCTAACCTCCGCTGTCTCTTCCTTTGTGTCCGCAGGTGCCCCTGGTTGACAAAGGTAATCTCTCCCGCTGTGCCTCTCTACAATGGCCTGGTCTTCCTCTTCGTCTTGGCCAACTTCAGCATGGCAACCTTCATGGACCCTGGCGTTTACCCCCGAGGTTTGTACGCATGCAATGTTTATCCAACAACCTAAAATATTAGTATCTGTCATAATGTATGTGCACGTAAGTATGAGTAATGTTTCCTCCCTGTTGGGTCCGCATGTAGAGGGCATCCTTTAATAGCACCACATTTATCAGAGCACCACTCAACCCAATGTCTCACGACTCCATTCTCCACCTTACAACATATGCTCTCCACATGCAGGACACTGCTGGAAGTTGCACAAGCTTTCATACCGTGAGGTGTAGTCAGTATCTCTCAGCTGCTTAACCTTTCAAACAAGCTGCGCTGACTTATGCTCCTGATGCATCCTTGTTGTCCTCCGCACTATCTGGTTTAAGTGATGATGATTGAACTCGTCCCCAGGGATGTTTGTAATGCGCTTGTAAATGATAAGCACCTGTCTTTTGTAGGAGCTTTCTCTGCCCATAAAGGGGTAATAATCATTAAGTTGTATAAAGCAGAGGTTATCTGCCTCGCTAGAGGTGACAGTGCTGCCGCTGCCCTGCTGGGTTTTATAGACTACTGAAGGATGTTGACTTATTTATATATTTATATCTCACAGGCAGCAGGCCCACCAGTAAAGTTTTGAACAAAAAAGTAAAGAACAGAAGTGGTTATTAACTAACATCTGCTTAGAAAATCACTCCGTCATCCAGATTGTAAAAGTGAGAATGAAAGGTTAGTGTGTATTGGGAATTTTTCCACGTATGGCACAGGCATTTTTTTGTCCTTTTCATTTTTTGGGGCAAACTGCAAAATGAGGTGACAGATGAGGGAGCTGATCAAGCTAAAATATCAGAAAGTTCTGCAATTTTCACAATTCAGCAGCACTTCACAAAAGTACTGCAATTTGCAGAACTCAGGTGGCATTTTCAGTTTCCCCGGGTGGTTAGAAGGAGTTTTGACATCATGCAGGATCTCAAGACGAGGAAAAGATACTGGTTTAGGTCAAAATGGACTTCTCCCATGTGTGTACTTTTTCAGTTCCTTTGCCTGAGTGGCAAACCTATGACACCACAAAATCATGATTAGTCAGCTGCAATAGTCTCTCCTGTAGCAACAATAATTATGATGTTGTGGGAACACCAAGAAGTGACCAAAGGAATATTAAACAACCGTGCCCATCTGTCAATTGGTCTGAAACAGGATTTCAAATAAATGCTAATGTAGCTGCTAGATGAGTAAATAGGCAACTGTTGTTTAACATGTCCACCGCACTAACTTTATGAGAAGACAGTATGTCCATTTTGTGTCTACAGCTTGTTCTGATGTCCCCTAGTGGCCATCTGTGATACTGCTTTGCCACTGTTCATGCCTAACCAACCCAACTAATGAAGACAATGTGTACTAGGGCAGATCATGACTGAACCACCCTGGGGGAAAATAGGATTGTGGTAAATTCTACAACACAATGACTGTAACATGTTAGCTGACTTATAAGTTAGCAGATAGAGCAATATCCACAGCGTTAGCAATCATAAGCTACTGCTCAAACCACACCAATTAAGACCGTAGCAACAAAATAAGTTATTTGCAGTGGTGGTTCTGTCTAAATTACTCCCAACTCCTGTGCTGTTCTTCTCAGTGGTCATGGTCACGTCTCCAAATTGCATTTTTTTGTTTTGTTTTTGTCCGTATGTCAGGGTTTTCATTTGCCCATTTGTGGTCAGACATCCTTATTGGGTACAAAAATGCATATGAAAGGTTTAGATATTAATTCAAATTGGACCCAGTGCTCAATTATGATTTTAATAGTAACTGGAAAAAAAAAAAAATTACAGCCTTGGAAAAAATGATAAAAATAATTAGATGTGATTAGTTACTTCCACCCTTGGTTTCTGGACAGTTCAATTTTGCATCTGTAAGAGGACGAATTCCTGT
>OMLP01022057.1:14525-33615 GCA_900302685.1 Spondyliosoma cantharus | reverse complement strand
AGAATCCTTCTCTATCAATAAGCTACTCAGCCACCTAGTACTCTCATAATTTCATTAAAATTCCACTCGACCTCACAAGAGCAATCATTTTATCAGGGCAGGTGTCAGCTGTTTAACTTGTATTTGAAGATTACAGAAATTAATTTAAAGAGGTCATATTATCCTTATGGGTTTTTTGCTATCCATCCATCCATCCATCCATCCATCCATGTTATTTTAGATCACACTACTTTGCTCGGCATGATCGCCCTACTCTGCCTCCAATTGGCTACATCTTGCCTGTTAAGTCCTGTGCATGTGCAACTCTCAGCAAAGATTGAACAGAGGCGAGATGATAGATGATCACTCTGTAGCTAAAACGGAACGTCAAGGCACAGTTTGAAAAGGGACACTTCAGCCATGCAATAATTTGTTTTTTGTAAAGTATGTAAACCTATTCTACTAGGACCCCCAAATAAAAGTATGAACCTGAAAATCAGCATAATATGACCTCTTTAACATACATGTTCATAACTGGATTAAGCCTAATTTTTATTTGATGAAGATTTAGATTGTACATCCACACATACAATACAATTCAGGTATCTCCCTCTTCAGTTGTGAAAATAAACAAGAGTAAGTAAATAAGCTGCAAACCAACAACTTCCCTGACAGGAGGTAAAAATGCTCAAATGTGATTGTAATTAAACTGAATTGCATGTTATTTTTGCAGACTAAATGTGCGCTGTTTGAAATAGGCCACTGCTTTGTCTGCTGAATACATCTTGCATTTGTAGAGTAGAAGCTGTCAGAGGAGATGCAGGCGTAGCTGCTGTTTGTGTCTGCTGGTTTGGCAGCCGCTTTACCTTTAAAATCTATTTGAAGAGATTTGACAGCCATAATAACAGAGCAATCTCCGCTTATGGAAGTGTTTATTTCTGCGCTCTACCTTTGTTTCTCTCTTGTTTTCTCTTTTCACTCTCTCTTGCTTTCTCTGTGTGTGTGTGTTTGTGTGTGTCTGTGTGTGTGTGTGTGTGTGTGTGTGTGTGTGTTTGTTTGTTCAGCTACCTGGATCTCCCTGGAGTCATTATTGTAGTGTGAAATTATTTTTTTAGCTCTGTGTAGATCATGTGAATGTGCCCTTTGATCAGCTGAAAGAAATTTTATTTTGCACCACGGCTCCAGAGCAAAACGCTCTCAGTGGCTGAAAAAAAAGTGGCCTTCGGTACAAAGCTTCTCATAAACAGTTAGATTGACTGCAGAGGCTCACCGGGGGCAGTGGAACTGCTGCTTGTACTCTCATATTGTAGTTTAGAGCTTATGTGCTTATAGAATGCTTAAGTTGAGCAGAGCAAGGCACCAACTCTGCCAGGGTTGGAGCTTTAATTTCCATTAAAACAACAAAAAAGCTTCTATTTTGATGATGTATGAGTTGTGGGAAATTAAACAGCATCTGTTCTACATGAGTCACAGTGTGCTCAGCAATCACTCTTAATGTTTAAAGCAGAGGGAATAGGTCATGTCTATAAAAATCTTCATTTCTCTTAGTATTTGCTCTCTCGGTTGACAGCTAACAGCAGGAGTGAGCTTCATTAAAGGTGCTCTGCTGTAGTCCCTGTCAAAAGGGATCATAAGTCAAAACCATTCATTTGCCTTTGTTTGTCGCTGTTTTTTCCTACATCCCCCCACATGCATCCGTGCCCAGTTAATGTGCTTGTTTGTGTGTTTCCCCACAGCGGACGAGGATGAGGACAAGGACGATGATTTCCGAGCGCCGCTCTACAAGAACGTGGAGATCAAGGGCATTCAGGTCCGGATGAAGTGGTGTGCCACCTGTCACTTCTACAGGCCGCCACGCTGCTCGCACTGCAGCGTCTGTGACAACTGTGTAGAGGTGTGTGTGTGTGTGTGTGTGTGTGTGTTTGAATACAAATGTACAGAACAGAAAGACCTTTTATGTTCAGTATTGACACCGAAATCTTAATATACATTATTGTATTTTCTGCCCTGCCAAGAAATCAAATCTTAGACAAACACTCCATCTATAAAATGAATAATGTCTAAACATCTGATTGTTTTTTTTGGCAAAAAACATGAAATCCTTAAAGATAGTAATTATTGGCATGAATCAGCTTTTGGCAGCTTCAACTATAAAAAATACTGTTATCAGTATTGGCTTTCAAATCATCATTTTTGTCTTACAAATGTGCAACCATAGCAGGACATTAATACACACCCTCACACAGGATGCAGAATTACACAGGTTGTATTGCTGCATCCTGTTTTCTTCTACATTTTATTTGAATATTATATAGAGATATATATATCTACATTTTATTTGATTAGACTGAATGTCTGACCATCTGACTTACAGACTGTAAAAGTCTAGTTAACTAGAATGGCACTTAGCAGAGTGCATACCACTGCCAAGGCCCAATAGTCCCCTTTTGTACTCAATCATAGATACCAGCTACCTAAATACACATCAAGATCCAACCATTATTCCCAGAGAAAATAACAAAAATCATCAATGTTTTTTAAAAAAAGAAGGAAAAACAAAGAAATTCCTTGATCTGTCACTTTATCTCGATCTGCACCAAAAGTTAATGGGGTCTTTTCTGGGCTGAGACCCATTTTCCATCCAGGTTTTGTGGAAATTCATTCATTAGTTTTTGTGTAATTCTGCTGACATTTTTTATGAAAAACTGTGTAACTCCTCCTCAGGACTTCGACCACCACTGTCCATGGGTGAACAACTGCATCGGACGGAGGAACTACCGCTACTTCTTCCTCTTCCTGCTGTCACTGAGCATCCACATGGTGGGAGTTTTCTCCTTTGGCCTCATCTTCGTCCTCCACCACCGGGAGAGGCTGGGAGCGCTGCACACCACTGTCACGTATCCTTTCACTGCTGGAAATCTCCCTGCTAACTAAAAAGACAGTTTAATCTATTTAATCTTTCAGAATAATGTTTCCTGAGCTGTCTGAAGGAGTCAGTGCAGTTATTCTTCTTGTGTTCTCCTCACTTTATATTGTTGTTGAGCTTGACCTTTGTGTCCAGTCTGGTGGTGATGTGTATAGCAGGGCTTTTCTTCATTCCAGTCATGGGACTCACAGGTTTCCACATGGTGCTCGTAGCTCGAGGTCGAACAACCAATGAACAGGTGAGGAGACACCGGCGTGGGAGCCGAGTGTACACACACAAACAATCATTAGCCTTGTTGTTTACCCAGCGAAAGTCAACAGAGCTGCTTCACGCTGACACACGTCCAAACATTCACACCTGGAGCTGGCTGACTGTTGGCACCTGGGCTTGCTTTAGGGCACCTTTTTGAAATAGTTTGAGAATCTGGTCACTGCAGTGCCTTACTGTCAGTCCCACTCCACAAACAGTAGAATAACACAGTCCAAATAGTCTGTGTGGACAGAAATACATTAACCATTAAAGACAGTAAACAGCAGCACATACTGTATACTCGCATACTAATTATGTGATGCTTCAACAACATGAATCATCCTCTTTGTATTCAAACACTGGACCTCTGTGTGTATATATTAACGTGTGTGTGTGTGTGTGTGTGTGTGTACATTTATGTGCGCTGTGGCCTTGTCCTTCCTCTGCTGCCAACTCTAAACGAGGCGTTGTGTTCCTCAGGTGACGGGGAAGTTTCGTGGAGGAGTAAATCCCTTCACTAGGGGTTGCTGTGGCAACGTGGAGTATGTCTTATGTAGTCCCCTGGCACCGAGGTAAGATGCTTTATACTGTCGCTTTTGTATGTGTGTGTATCATATATTATATTTTTTTTTTATTCAGCTCACATTTAACTCATCTTCTTATGATCAGTGGTCTTGTATTCATGCACCTGATAGTTCATGTTTGTGTATGTTTATGCAGATAGGTGTGTGTGTGCGCTAGGGTTGTTGTCCATCATAGCCAACAACATCTATGCCGTAGCACCATCTGCAATGATAACACAGACGACAACACTGTGTGTGCGAGCGTATGCACGTGCTCTGAGGTAGTTGCGTAGGTGTGTATCCCGTTCCAGCCTGACAGCAGCCAGCAACCCTGGGGGAAGGCAGATGGCTGAGCGAATTGAATCACCCTGTAGAACAACAGTTAATAGGAAACTGAGCGCAGACACACACAGCATCGCTGAGACCCATAGCGGCAGTTTTACAACCCATAGGGACAAATCCCATTCCATAAAAATCATCAGTGTGACCGCAGAGAGACAACAGCAAGCGGGGCTGAAACGCTGTGTTTACAGGCATCTGCTGTTAAGTTGCTGCATGATCCCCAACAGAAGGTTTATGATTCATCAAACCATTGACTCAAAGCATGTTAAACCTGACTGATACTGAACTACAGGGGGATTCAACATATGTTGATAGCCTAAAATATGTCAAGACTGCTCGGAAAGTATAGCACACATTTTACTCCACAGGTTTTCCAAACTTGCCATTTAACATGAAAACAAATCACAGTGACAGCCCTTTTAATTATGAAAAACCCCTGTAAGACACACTTAAAGGATTGTTTTTTTTCTGTCAGGAAGTTGCTTGAAATGTCTGTTTTGAACTGTGTAATTAGCCAAATGGGATTATGCAAAGCGCTCAACTAATTTCATCATCATCCTTTGCACTGCTCATCTCTGGAAGGCGAATATGAGCTGATAGTTAAATATAAAGTGTGGTATATAAAGTAAGAGAAGAATACTGAATTAACATTAGCAACCCTAGCTGTTTTTTGTGTAAATGAACATATTTTTCAAATATTTTTTTCCATTTCAGTTTCATTTATTCAAAAAGAGTTTGTTCACTCTGGTACAATTTAAAGATTTCTTCCAAACAGATCACTGTTGTAGTAGCTGAGGTTTCACTGCACATAACATACTGTATGTCCAGTAGTCATGAAGACAAAGTTTGTGAACACCACCATCAACAACTTTTACATGTTTCTTCATACCTGCTGCTCATTTTTCTGCAGATACATGTTGGACCCGAGGAAAAAGCCTCATGTCAAAATTCAGCCCCCATTCATCAGACCTGACCTGTCCGACAGGCAGATCACCATCAAGGTCAGCGACAATGGCATCCACAACACCATCATCAGCTCCAAGGTGAGTTGCTAACAATCACTGAAGAGCTTTTCACTGTTATTTTCCTCTTATTCCATCATCCAACTGACCTACATTAAGTCCCTCTTCTGCGGTAGTGTAACCATTTTCTCTTTGTTTTATTCCCACAGTGTCATGTCACAAATGTGTAGCATGGTGTATCCCCGTATCTCTTCCTAGTTTCCTGTTGTAATACAGGCTCAGAAGGCAACAAATTTAAAGATACAGCCGCTTATTGAAGTCAGATTTATCAGAGAATTTCCGCATTCTAAAACAGAACATTATTAGACACTTGATGTCAAAGTCAAGTGATTCATGCATGGGGGAAAAATACATTTTTGCAAATGATAATAATAATTCTAATAAAAAACGTAACGTACATAACGTAAATGTTTTGCAGTATAATGAAACAAACAGTAAAATCAATATAAAAGCAAGTCTAAACCAGTGTAGTTTCTAAACCTTTAAGTTGACAATGTCTCGCCTCCCTGAACTCCTCCGACACAAATTAATACTATATTGAGGAAAAAAAATCCATCAAACTCTGAGATAATTTCCTTTCATCATTTCCAGGCCATTAGCCTCTAAAAAGAATAAATTTAAACTCAAGTAGAGCAGCTGCCTGGTGCAGCTTTGCTACCCAGAAACCATCTGTGAGAGCAGTGTTAGTACATCCCGAACATAACGTACACGTGCTCTTCTCTTTTTCATCCGCTGTTCCCCCACCTGTTTGGGATGCTTCTGACACCCTGCTCTCCTCCCTGCAGTCCAAAAGTAGCCTGGACAACCTGGACGACAAAGAAACCCAGCCTCCACTGCCACCCAAAGCTGACAGGTACAACCAGCTGAAAAACCAGCTGACCTCCAGCGAAGGTAAGAAACACAGGAACACAGTCCCCCCGTGTTCTCCAGCAACTTACTCTCCTGTCAGTCATCATCAATCCCATTTCTCTTTCCTGTCAAACAGCAATTTCCCAGACTCCCTCTGTACATCACCAGTGTCACAGTGTGTGACTCGGCTCTAGTTAAGCGTGATAAATGTCCGTCCCAGTGGCAGGTCAATGGCCTTATTTATGCTGGACCAGAGAATAGGCGTGATTTGTATTTGAGAGGCCAGCCCTTTGAACTGAATCAGCACGAGATTTGTTGAACAGTGGAGAGATTTCAGAGTGAATCATTGCAACATGAATCACCACTTTTTTGTTGGTGTGGTGTAGCAACAGAGCTCTGCCAAATGGATGGATGGGAGATGAATACGGACTAGAATCAGGACTAAAAAAATGACTGACTGCCTTTGGAAGTCATTTATGAACTGTGACAGATCCTATTTTGCAAGGGTTTTACAGCTAATGGTAATGTGTTCCTCACACTTTTGCATTCAGTAGTATATGTGTCAGTAATGTATAGTTTTGAACCTTCAACAGCAGGTTCCCTCCAGTGGATCTCCAGTGTCATGGTGCATTATGTCAGGGAGTGAACACTTTCTGGTCTTTCATGGAGCTCTACCACTGCTAGGTGGTACGTCAGAGTACTGCAGTTGGTCTAAATTCATTGCTCCCTGTATTAAAGCAATTTAGGGGACTAATAATGCATGGAAGTAAAAGTTACTTCAGCTTCAGCTCTTAGGTCTTGGCCATGAAAGGACATTCAATCAGAGCTGGTATAATAGTGTCATTTCTATTATCTCTACATTGTTAACTCTGCTCTTCTTTCTATGTGTGTTGTAGAGAGTTCTCTATCTGGTAAGACCCATCCTTCCACTCCAGCCATGTACAAATTCAGGCCGTCCTTTGGCACCATGCCTAAAGTCCACTACCACACTGCTGGAGAGAAGGTAGGACATGACTTGTTTAGCACTTATCATGGTATCATTGATTTTATCCTATGATTAGCAGCTCCACTCTAATAGCCAGGGGTTCATTGCTTGTTGTAAAAGCTTCAGTTAAGTTTAACTGGGATTTGATGTTTTATACTGCTGTTTGCTCCTCAGATTATCATGCAAGATGACCGGAAGACATCGGCCATCTTGGAAGAGGGTGTCCGTGGTCATGACTACCGATCTGAGCCCAATCTGGACCTGCCGGAGTACACCAATGCTCCCCTCCACCGCACCTTCCAGTCCTCTCCCCTCCAGCTGGATTCTGATCCCATGAACTCACGCTCCCTCAGCCTAAAGCAGGGTCACCGCCGGTTGGAAAAGGGCCAGCTCCCAGCCCTGCAGCCGCAGACAGTCACCTCCACCCCTTACAAGAGTGTCTTCTCGCCCAACACGCTCTCCAACCGTAATGGCAGCCTGTCTTATGACAGCCTGCTGAACCCCAGCATCTCCCCAGCCACTGCCAGCGAGTGCATGGCCCATCGTGGTATGCCCTCCATGGGGTTCCACTCGCCCTACCTGCCCACCAAAATGTGCCACATCCGGGAACCTGAGATGCAGAGGCACCAGGTCGCCCCCACCTACAGTCCAGTGCTGCCACCCAGGGGGGTAGGAAGGCAATCCCCTCACTCAAGGGAAAGGGACCCATCCCCGGTGCGTTATGACAACCTCTCCCAGACCATTATGGCCTCCATCCAGGAGCGAAAGGAGATGGAGGAGAGGGAGAAGCGGCAGATGCTGCATGGGCGCTCCCAGACCCATATCTATGCCCAGGACTCTGGTGTGTTTGATGGGGGCTATGGCCTATCCCACAATGCTTGCTACCCAGAAGGGCCTCGTGGCCCTGGCTCCAGAGGCCCAACACCTCCAGCCTATGGAGGCTCCAGGGACAACCTGATGGGGGTTGGGCTTGTGAGCTATGGGCAACGAACCCCTGTGTTGCGCCACGCTGGCTCCACACTGGGCCGTGCCCCTAGGACTTCATCCACCTCCCTGCACACAGATCACAGTAGCAGCAACAGCAGCCACAGCAGGGCCACCGTCCAAGAGGGCCCCTATCGCTCCCCGGCCCACCAACCACACTCCCCTGCTATGCCCCGATCCCCCTCCTACTCCCATCAGAAACTCTCCTACATCAGTGCCCGTGAGAGGACAGACTCACCTCATCTGGGGGGCCCAAGGTATGAACCGTAACGTTGCCCCTGTGGGACTGCATGCATTGTATTAAGCCACTGGGGACTGCTGGGCTACCTCTGCTGGAATGAGCAGTAGTGTATTAATCCTAACTGAGGCGATGTGTAGCATTTGTGTATGGTGTATGGTATTTGTCCAACTGTTGTGTCCATTTACTCATGATAAGTACTGTCTGGTGTGAATTCTTACGTGTTCCGTTCTGATTTATTTGTTTGCCTTTCTAGTAAAATACACATTTTTGTATTATTTCACGAATGTCAAATGAATAAAGTTGTGTGGCTCCTCTCATTTCTTTTTCTTTTGCTTGCTTTTCACCCTCTCGTCTAACACTCTCAAGCCTTTTGCTAAACTAACAAGTACACTTTCAAGCAGTCGTCCACATTGCTGCTCCGTTTCTATGTCATGTGAAACTGTCGTGCTGCATGGAACTAATCTGCATGCTGCCACAACCTTTATTATTAAATTATTGTTTGTTTTTTGTTCTATGTCTTTTCATAATTTTCTCTGTTCTTCTCTTTCCACTCAGAGAGGCCATGAAAGTTAATGGGCAGATGGACTGCCACCCCAGTGCCCAGGGTGCCACCCTCAGCCCCAGTCGCCACAGTAATGTTAAAAAGGTGACTGGTGTAGGAGGCACTACCTATGAGATATCAGTGTGAGCAGGGGCACCGCATCCACCTCCAACAACGACGGCCACCCAGCTAACCAGAGATTCTCTCCTCTCTGTTATGTTTGTGAAGTCTAGATAACGGCCAGTCAGGGGCGACTAGCACTCCCTGTTATGGAGTTATAATCCAATCAGAGGATCTGTCTGCTTTTGTGTGGGTCTGTCTAGACAAATGCCCTTGTGTGTTTGTAGAGAAGGGGTCGGTTGGCAGTTGATACCACTGCAGGCTTTATGTATGAGGAGTGTCTTAACAACGTTATTAACATTTCGTGGCTCATAAGAGTGGACCGTCCAACAGATTGTCAATGTAATTACTGTTGTCTCTCAGATGTGGTCATGAAACGTACATTGTTCCAAATGTCACACACAAACTTTTTTCTCCAGTGAGCGCTGAAGGCTGAACGAAAATACTACAAATGAATTAAACTCAGACATCCTCACCGTGGACCTCTGCGACAAGACTTTTCTGTCCTTTCCGAGTCAGTTGACCTCAAGAAGACAGGGTGCTTCACATTAACTTGTACTGTTCATGTCATCTACAGCATATATGGTGGAGTTGTACAGCTTAGAGAAGTGATGGAGGACAGACCGGTTAGATCAGCACCAAGGGCAACTGCATGCCACACATGATAAGTAAGATGAGAAGCTGAGAAAGGAGAGGAGAAAATCATCATATCATGTCTGGTGGCTGCATTCCAAATTAATTGAGAAACACTTGCTTTTAATTAAAAGTAAAAAATAAACTTAAATCCCTTCTTTATCGAAAAGAAATTTCTCAGGAGTGAATGCAACCAGCAGAGATGCCAGTTGACGTTATTCATACATTATGAATGTCTGCTTCTTTGTCTCAGTCAAGTGCAGATTTTCAGGGCTGGAGTATAGCTCGGCCCACTTTACTCCCCGTTCGAACGAGCAGTACTTTGTCACAGGCTTCAGTTTGTTATAGTGAAGTTTAGTCTTGTGCTGGGCAGACATATTGGCGTTCTACAAGATCAGAATACCTCATCCCAGCGGTTCTCACAGAGTTCAGAACGAGTTCAGCCTTGCACAACCAAAACAACTTTTCTGTTTCTGTTTTGTCTAAAAAAAAAAAAGTTAAAAAAAAAAGTTAATTTAGTATGTAAGTTATGTTTGTGTTATAACCATAGAAATGGAAAAGTGTAGTGATACAAGCCATTGTCCCACGTAGTAAAATGATAACTGGTCACCCATTCATTATTTTGTTGTTTTTTAATCCATTTGTTTCCTTTTTATATACCCAACCTTTCAAAAACTATGTTTGATACATCTTTTTATACATATAATTAAGCCTGGAATGGATGTTTTCTTTTGAGTGGAGTTTTGTGTTGATAAATTATAAATTCAGCAAATAAATGAGAAGTGATAATGGATAAAATCCATGAAGTTAATATAGCTTGTTCTACCTTGCAGTGTAAAAAAACAAAAACTTTATGAAAAAATGTTATTACAAGATGTGTGATATGAGGGAGATTAATATCGACGTCTCAATCTTTGGCTGGTGAACAGTCAGTATGTGCTGTACACTAGTCCAGGAAGGGGCTTTTGATAGAAACTGCCTTGAGATTTCAGTGCCAAAAGTGGCGACACACCCCTTAGTTTCTATTAAGACAGTGACCGTGTCACAATGTCATAGTGACATCATGAAAACTGAAAATGTCAAATCAATTTGCAGCAGCTGTCTGGTACAGCTCTAGTATTACCCACCACTCAGAGAGATCAAACAACTTCTTTCCATTTTTTCCCCAAAGTCCTCAAATTATGACAGTTACTACTGTTAACCATAGAAATGAACAGATATTATCAACCTGTTTTCATTTATATTCACCATCAACTGATTATAAAAACCAAGGCAGAATTACATAGATGCAAATTCGGGTAAACCATTGTTGCCTTTTGAGATGAAAAACGGTTTCATACACAGTGAAATGTGGTTAGTTGTTAAACTATTCTACACTACGGGACATTCGAAAGCAGTGAGTGTTTTGTATTGAGCAACAAATGGCAGGAGTGACATTTACTAATTTTAACAACAGAAAGGCCAATGTACAAGACTTCCATCATCTTGCTTCATTATGAAATTCCAGGATCTTGTTTTCTTCCCATTTCTGCATTCATAGCTTTCTTTCAGCAGAGATGAGAGTGTAAAGGCTGGTAGCTGTAGTTACAACCTTCTGGCTAATATGGTCTCCCTTTTAAAGGTCTCACCCAGCTGCCTTAGCATGAACACAGTAATGTGAGGTAACACTCTATTCAAGTCATGTATTACTGAATTGTTAGAACTGTATCTGTTGTACGGCTGTGGTATACAGGGCTACGTAATAGGTAAAAGTGTAGCTAACTGGAACATTTTGAAGTACCTGAAGATCGTTAGCTGCTGAGTTGCCTGAAAATAGCCCAGTCTATCATGACTTTCAGATCCCTGTTTGACCACATATCAAAACACTATCGATGTCATTCCTCTTTAAGATGACTGCCATTAGTCCAATGTTCTTTTTTTTGGATGGACATCACTGCAGGTCAGGGACCATTCCTGACAGTCAGCAATGAATCTGTTCCGTCAGCCACAAGCTGACTCTGTTTTCTGAAACTCAAATAGAAAGTTCAATATGTATGAAAATATAGAATATACTATAAATGTACATGCGTTCCTATTTTTGTGAAGAGGAAATATTTCCCAATGACCTGAGCAGAGTAAATAAAGTTTCCAACTCTTTGAGTGAATGCAATTGTCCCTTATTACTAACAAGGATCGATATGCACATCAAATTCATTTTCTTTATGAAACAGCTGTTGACTGAGCCTCTTGAGGATTGGTGGTTTACAGATAACCAGTCACATGACTTTGTTTCTACTCCTACAAACCTTAACACATCCTATTTTAATATGTAGAACGTTGGAGCCAAAAGAATTAATCAATTAGCTGTAAACTTAAGTATTTTGTTAACAGATTATCACTTTGTATATTAAAGGTGCATTATGCAGTATGGGGAAAGACATTAAACAGAAGAAAAAGATCATGATTGTCAGATGTTTTATGCCTAAACCAACTCATTGTCTTCATAACTGAGTAAACAAACAATTTAATACGGTTTTACTTTTTTATTTGGCGGACCCTGCCATCTTTCTAGCTTGAGCTTTATTTTCTTCTGAGAACAGCTCGTTTATTCAGTTATGGAAAAAAAATTGCACACTTGAGTTTGCATTTGTACCTCAGTAACATTGTAAACTTAAAGATTCTGAGTTTGAATCCCTTCTACAAAACTACCTCATCTCTTTGAAAAAATATTCTGATTCCAGCTTCGTGTGAATATTTTCAGTTTATTTACTCTAACAGTTAACTGAATATTTTTTGGTTGTGGAAAAAGCAAGACATCTCAAGACATCGTCTTTGGCTTTTTTTTCTTCTTCCTCAAACCATTTTCAGACATTATCAAGCATGATTGACAATGAAGATAATCGAAGTTGCAGTCCCATAGAGCAGTATTGTTTATAGCTGTACAGTTTATCATCTGCAATCCATGGAAACAAGTGACTTTTATATGAATGCAAAC
Source organism: Spondyliosoma cantharus (assembly GCA_900302685.1). NCBI lineage: Eukaryota > Metazoa > Chordata > Actinopteri > Spariformes > Sparidae > Spondyliosoma > Spondyliosoma cantharus. The sequence goes on along the minus strand of OMLP01022057.1, from coordinate 21,207 downwards.
CTGTGGTCTTTGACAGCTTTTATTCGAAGGTGGAGGAAACATCTCGAATCATTTGAGTGCAAATGAATAGTAACATTTCATCCATATACATGTATTTACAGATGCACTGGCACTTAGATGCGCTTTAGAGGCAAGGGTAAGAACTCAATTAGTGGAAAGAAAAGGAGAGGGTGGTGAGCACATAGATCAGATAGGGCACACTCTGTTACATACTGTAAACTACATGCTTTAAGTCTGGGAATGTTATGATCTACAGAATACAAACTCGATTTCGAAGGTGAATACCTTAAGTTAGAGCATGATGAACCGTTGACTTTGGACTTAATGGTTTTCACATTTTTAAATCAAAAGGAAAAATTAAAAAAAAAGAAAGAAATGCTTAGCTAAGTGCATCTGATCTATCAGCCAGCTATCAGTGATTGCTGCAATCTGCAGCACAAATCTGATGCCCCTCAACTGTGTGGTGTGGATTTCTTTTTTGGTCAGTCCCAACAGAACTGATGCAAGAAGGAACCAAGAAATAACTATTTCTACAAGGCATCCACTGACAAGTCTTCACCTTAGATGATATTTCTATTTGTGGAAGCATAGACAGTGGACAGGGTTAGAAGGTCCACTGAGATGCATTATCAGATTTTACATTTATAATGCACCTCCATAATGCCTTTTCTCTGACCCCATGCTGCTAGCAAGCAGGCTACATTTTCCTCTTCCTAAAAACAAACTCTGGTTCAGAATAACAAAAAAAAAAAAAAAAAAAAAATACCCCAATGTGGGAATTATCACTATCACAAGCCTCTTTTCACAGTTTGTCAAAAGTAAAATTGAACTGTAGATGACGAGGATGGAAAGCCTGGCATTCCATGGTGCAGAAGGAAAGGGGGAAGGGAAAGGGCTTTTTTTTTTTTCCTTCGTAAATTCATGATCTTGTATTTTTTCCTCAGTGGCATCAAGGACTTGTGATCTTGAGGCAAAACAGATAATAATAAAAAAAAACTACTAATAATATGCAAGTGTCCAAATTCAGTTCATTTAGAGTCTATTGTAGAAAAGGAGGAAAAACTGATAAATTGAAGATCAGCAAAGCAAGTTCTTGGTTCTCAATTCTTCTCCTCAGCCTTCACCTCCTTTTTCTCATCTTCTTTCTTCTCCGTCTCCTTTTTGTCCTCTTCCTTTTTTCCTTCTGAAGCCTTGTCCTTTACGGAGAGTTCCTCCAGCTTCTCTGCAACTTTGTTTGCGCTATCAGTGTTGCCTGTGGCAAAAACAGTTAAATGTACAGTCAATTTAAATGTGAAAGTTTAAATGCAACGTCCATGCTATTTTCACTTGGAAGCTCAACCCACTGTCAGAATATCCCACCCTCATTCAGCAAATATATTATGTTTATGATTTTAGGTTGACCACCTTTTGCTATTGTTGTCATATTAGGAAAAAGGGTTTACCTGTGAGGAATCTGAATAGTAATGTAGCAGAACATAGTGACACCAGCCTTTTAGAAAGCCAGTCAAGTGTTACATTCTGCATGTTCATGTAGCAGACAGAAAAAGTTCCAGGCTGGATTGAGCAGCAAAGAACAGAGTGAGTCTGCAGTCTACAGAAACCTGACCTGAGATGTAATGTTGCCCATAGTTTGAATTTAATAAACTAGGGGCACAGAATATAATCACATTACTATGTCAAATTGATTACTACCTCTAGTAAACCAATGCACTCTTTGCTGAAGTAGTTCATTTGTTAAATAATAGGATAAAACACTGCATTTGTAGAGAAACATTTATCTCTGGCATCTCATCAAACTTAACATATTTTGTTGTGCAAAAAGTTGTACATACTCGTTCCCTCTGGAGACTTTCTGATCTCCTCCTTGCACTCATCAAACTTCACCTTGAACTTCTGCGCATCTGTGAACAGAACAGAAAATTATATTATTAAATTATATACAGCATATATTTACATCATTGCAGTATGTTGGCCAATGCTGCATTGACAAATGAGGAAAAAAGGAAAACCAATCACAACATAGCTGCTAGGCTCCTTAGAAGGAGAAAATGGGTTTCTTACAGCCATTCCCTTCATTGTGATCACTATATAATCCAAATTAAACACTGGTTTGTGGAATATAGGATTAGATGTACAAATACTTACTCTCTGCATTTAAAAAGCGTATTGCCAGGAGTTCAGGTTTGGGGCACTCATCAGCATAATCTGCTAGTGTGTTCCACACCCATGCCCTGTCACTGCCAGCGTTAGGCTTCAGCTCCATCGCAGTTGTAACTGTAGTTCACAATGAGGGGGAACAATGTTAACACACGAAGGCAGAGGCATAAGCATTAACCCAATAGGTGGAGGTTATCGTATTTAGTAGCTGCCAAACTATTAGCTATACTGTTTGTGCTAATGGTTAATTACATATAATCTAAACAATAACTTGTTTGGTACCGTTGCATCTCTTGGCAGAAACACTAGTCCATATTTACTACATTTAAGAAAATGATCAACCCTGTTAATAGCGAGTCCATCATTATATATTGTGGCTTATCCTTTGCAAAGGCTGCAGGGGGGCTGGAGTCAGTCCAGCTGACAGTGGATGAAAGGACAGGACACCAGTCCATCACAGGGCTGACAGATGGAGACAAACAACCATTCACCAAGTTCAACAACAGCCACCAATTAACCTGTCAGTCTTTTCCGAGACCCTTGGAAGGACATGCCAACCCTCAGCCAGCCAGTGGGCTCTAACCCAGAACAGTCTGGCTATACGGTGACAGTGCTAACAATTGTACCAGGGTGCTGCAGCTAAAAGTCTCCTTATATTTATCTTGTCCTCCCTCCCAAATATTCAGTGAAAAACACTTGTCTGTGCAGATCTGCTGCTCATGTACATGTAATGCATCCAAGTCAACCAGTGAACATAACCATCATATTTTGGGATGCCAAAGATAACTTCTGAATCAGTGAGAACACCAAGATGAGTAATTTCCCAGCTGTACCAGTAACTTGCAGACTATATTTGACCTCGCCTACAGTTAAATGCTTGCGGCCATCAATACCACCGACTTCAAGTTTTTTGCTGATACACTGAAACATTTAAGTATCACAGGGGGGAAAAGATGGCATGATTACCATCATAGATCTGCTTCTGGAAACAGCTATTTTAATTTGTGTTGCTGTAGACGTTTATTTGTCATGCTATATTTGATATCACAATATACAATGGCAATTATGTTATAATCGTCCACTTGACTCACTGTGATGATTTGCACAAATCTTCAAGGTTCGGTCTCTCCTCATCAGGAGGCGGATAGTGCCCTTCTCTCTGTGTTTCAGCAGCTTGACATCACCGGTTCCTCTCTCTTTCCACTCTGGTGGGTCATTCTCAGAGGCAAAACGATATAGTTTAGCCCGCCTGGGGAAACATTGGTATACTTCATTAACAGGAAGTCACTTGTAGCAAAGACATCCATGCACTGGCTTACTTAACAGCTCTATGCTGGCATGTGAAATGTACATCACACTTTTATGTGATGATAAGGCGACAATTAAAGCAACTTACATTTTAAAGAGTTCCTCCTCATCTTCTTCTAATGTTTTCACATCCTGCTCAGGAAGGGACACGATGGGCTCAAAGTGGGGATCATGGTTAGAGTCCTCTACAGTGGTTTCATGGTCATCCTGTTCCTAAAGGAATAAAGCAATGGATGACTTCAACTTTGGGGGAAATTGTGCACGCATGCGTGTCAAACTTCAGAATAAGTTAGCGTAATTGGGCATGTGGTATCTTTCAGTGTGATTCTTTGAAACTCACAGGAACAAAGTGACTTCTGACAACCGACCAACAGGCCATGAATGCTTCAATGGAGGGATTTAAGGGCTCATTGGTTAAGTATAGCTTTTGTAGGGGACATTGGAAAAGCCTTTCGTAAAGCGTCACTGCTGAACACAGCATCTTTAATTCTATATGGGGCTCCATGTTGATGGGTGTAAGATTAAATGTACATTTCTAACACAGCAAGAACATTTTCGTGATATAAAAAAAAATGACTGAGGACCAAGATGGCTTGTTCATGACCCGTGATAAAGTGTGAAAAGGCCCTTTTGTGAACAATTCCATGACGTGCGATATCATTTATGGGAAACTAATCATTTCCTATGATCAAACCAAGTTATAGCCTATTAAACTACTGGTTAGCTGCATAGCAAATTCGCTGTGCCCCGATGTAACGTAATGTTACGCCTTTGTGCCCTGGCTAAAGGAGGTACGCTACACAACTGCTACTAACATTAAAGATGCAATACACTTTAACGATATACTTAATTTAACGTGGCCACTAGCTTGACTGCGAGGTCGATATATTAAAAATCTGGTTCTACCGCAACAGCGTTTTACTTCGTTAACGTGTAAGAGTTGTTCAACTTTGTTTTTCTAAAGACAACTCGTTGTGAAGTTGCCTAGCTAGTCAACGAGGCCTTTGACTAGCGGGCTAGTCGAGAGCTAATCGTTTGGCTCTTCGCACCACGATGAGTGTCACTTACCAACACCGTCGTTAATTTGACAGGAACTAAGGCGACATGTTTTTTGAGCTAACTGCTACTTCATTGAACGTAACCGCGTTAAAGTTGCATGCCTGTTAATACGCAGTCACTGGCTCCAGCGGCTACTGAAGCTAACATTAGCCAACCAGTGTTAGCAACTGTTGTGCTTGGCAGACAAAGGCAAGACACCCGGCTAACTTAACCCCATTGTCTTTGCCGGCTGGCTGCAAGTACATTTTAAAATATCCTGAGCAAATGACTGACGACTGCGATGGCTTGAGTCATTAGGATTGTTGTGCCCATTGCATCCCTAAGCAGATAATGAGTGTATGAGGCTAATGTTAACATACTGACTGGCGGCACACTTCACAGTACTTTTAAGCTCGTCATGGAGAGCTGTGGAGAAACGCACAAAGGGCTAGAATTGTGCCCTGAAAACACCGAACATGTCCAGATGTCTGTCGGCAAGTTCTCAAGCTTTTATTACATCCTACCGCCTTGAAAACACACCAGTTAGCTCTCCTAGCATCATGAAACACTACAGCACTGTCGGCATTTGTGGCTCGCAGCCTCCTTTACAAACTTTGGCACATTACGACATTCAAAACACCACGCCTGGCACAAAATTCCGATTTTAAAGCAAAGCTAATACATTAGATGACCTGAAATGCGTGACCTTACCTTCGGGTCTGCCATATTAATGTAGATGTTTGTAGATTATGGAAGTAGTTAGATGATTTGAAATCTCGGACTGGCCGCCGTGCTGCTCTCACTTCCTGCTACAGCTTTCGCGCGCCGAATTTCCTACGTATGCCCGCGCCCACATTGTGACAGCGCGCGCACCGCCTCTGTTGTCTCCGGGACTGCCTCAATCAATAACACTTTCTATTATTGACTTTTCATAAACTGTTAAATAATAGAAACATAATCGGCATAATTAAGCAGGACAAAGCCATCCACAATAAATCAAACTGGATCGGCATAATTATGTAGGCAAAGCCAGGACACAAGTAATCCATTTTGCTCTCATGCAAAAGTCACATTTTTTTGTGATTTTTTAGTATTAAAATTATTGTTGTAGAGATGACGTTTTTTATATAGGCTAACGTGGAAGTTGGCATCGCCCTGTTTCCTTCGACAAAAAGCGAATGGGATTTGTTAAATTGGATTTTGGAACACCACTGAAAACAAGCTCTGTGGCAAACACAAGTTCATGATGCTTGCACAGTTCGCTCAGCAAGATCATCTCCAAGGATGGACTCCACTTTTGTGATCTTCAAAGTGTTAATTAAATCGCTAGAAGTAAAAAAGTGCTGTATCATAGGCAACTGAAAGTGTTTCAGTTACGTTTCACCTCTCATCCAAGAGGCTTCTTCAGTTCTAACTGGAGGGGAGTTGCAGGCATTTAAACTCTGTGTGGGAGTGTCCTTACAGAGTCATTAAGGACATGTGTGAGCTCTGAGTTTCAGTGTAGTTGGAGCCTCTTGCCAGGTTGTTGGTTGGGTCAAAGAAGTTTGTGGTGCAGTTTGAAGAAATCAGCAATTTTGCACATCTCGTTCCCTCGTCTCAATGTTTATTGGGTTAAAGGCCTGAAATAAGGTCTGTGGTGACAACAGGCTTAAGATGTTAACACGTTTTGTTCTGCGACAAAATACATAAGCAGTTGTCCCACAGTTTAATTATAGAGAGCTTACATGTCTTAAAAACAGCAGGTGCTAACAAGTAGCTAAATGAGACTACAGACGTTGTCACGGACATTGTCATCACGCCGAAATGATTACATTTATGCTTCAAAATAATGTGTAAGTATCACACGCTTGTGTTTGTCACAGAATTTATTTTTGGCGATAAACCAAAGTCCCAGTTTGAAAATCCCATAGGCTTTTTAGACATCATCACTACACAACACTATAACATTAGGGTTTACCATTTGAAATGTAAAATGTAGGGGCACATTTTTATTAATGTTTCTATCCATAAGAAGGAAACAATAGGTCAAACTAAAACAGCATCATTAGGTAGGCATAGTGAGTAGTGTGTGTGTGTGTGTGTGTGTGTGTGTGTGTGTGTGTGTGTGTGTGTGTGTGTGTGTGTGTGTGTGTGTGTTTGTTATGGTTTTTTTAAAGCATTAAAATGAGGTTACCAGTGC
>OMLP01022057.1:1738-12293 GCA_900302685.1 Spondyliosoma cantharus | reverse complement strand
GGAGACGGCTCACCTCCACCTGCCTGTTGGACAACACCTGCTCCTGCTCTTGCAGTTTGGTGTTCAGCTCCTGAAATGAGAAAAACAGTATTTTTTTTATTTTACTTGACATAAAAGTAAGGAGTCCAACACAAACTGTTGAAATCCAACAGGACCGGCACGTCAGTGGCAGCAACAAACTGCATCGGCAATGGCTGAAAGACAGAAACACACATTGTTGGTTATACAGTCTTGTGCTGGCATTGGATACACAGGAAAGAAAACCTGTGCACTTCACACAATAACATCTACTCTAGTCTACGGGTAGCAGTTCACACACAGAGGAACATGTCAACACTGTCAACTAATTAAAATATTAACATAAAAAACATATTCTCTGAAGACATTTTAGACATTTTTTAGAACATATTATTACTCTACTACAGAGTTTCAGTTGTTGAGCAGAGAGACTCGCGTAGATAGCGCCAAGTCCAGAAGGTATCTCTTGAATATCGAGTATCCAGAAAGTATCCACTGAAGGTCGAGAGTTAAAGGCCTCTTCTCAGGACTGACAAAAAGAGGTTGATAGATCAATTTGTGGAACGTGAATTAGATTTCTAGGTTTCCCTCCATACTTAACATTGTTAAGCGTCCTTGGGTACCCTGAAAGATGCTATGCAAATTAAATGTAGAGACTGCAGCTCAAGTAAGAGGACTTTAAATCCCCTCTGTCTCTGCCCCTCTTATAACTCCTTTTCCCCCTCTTTTCTGGTCCAATTACTGTTGTTTGTCTCCACAGACCTCCAGTTCCTTTACTTGTTTCTATATCAAAAGAGACCATTTGCAGTTTTCAGATGTTTTCTGTTCTTCACTTGATTTAAGTGTGCTGGTTCAGTCCTCAACCCTTTTTCTCTAAGTCAGATGCCCTTCATCATCCTCCTGTCTCTCATTATTTTTCTTCGGAAATGTCCCACTGCTGTGGAAAACCCCCTGCGTGGTACCAGTACCAAAGATCCCTCACCCAAGGACTTCAGCAGCTACAGACCAGTTGCTTCACTTCGCTCTACATTTCACTGCAGCGATATGGAGAAATCTCTCCTCAAAAATTATTCTTGAATTTTGACTTTATGGTCAAAACCAAGTCAAAAGATCTATATGTTATTCTGACTTTGACCTTTCACCAAACTAATTCTAAATCTCACCTCAAAATGACTGTAAATAGAGTTTATTCATTTTAGAGGTGATTTTGAGGTGAGATTTCTCTACTTTGCTGCAGTGAAATGTAACCAAATTTTAACCTGCGATAGATTAAGATATCAGAAAAAAAAATGGAATGATAGTGAAGAACTAACCTTTGAAGGAATTAGTTTGGGGAAAGGTCAGAATAACATACAGAACTCCGGGTACTACATTTCCGGATTTCATGCATGATAGGAGATGATATTTGGTGTTACTGACCACAACAGCTATTAACAACCAACAAAAAAATAAGATAAAATAAAAGCCTGCCTCTACAAAGCTCCCTAAAACAACATGAGAAACAAACACAGCAGACTCCCTACAGAGTGATGAAGAGAGGGTTTTATTGTAAAATTTCAACAAACAGGTACAGTGGGAATAGTTGCATTTAATACCATTAAGGAGAACATCAGAGTAAACAATCACTTGGATTCGTCTGATAAACGATCGGTTAAATAAAACTTACACCTGATTAAACATGAGGAAAATGTTCAATCTTCATAAAGAACACATATCAGCAAAAGCATGTAGGCTATATGTACCTTTTAGGACCTTCACTTTGCTCCAGGACCATTCTTACCCTGTTTACTCTAGTTCAGGCGCAACGAAAATCAAACAGCGGCTCACTTTACTGCAGTCCGAAATGACGACTACCGCTTTAAGAAAGGTCAGAGTTCACCGCTGCACGTGGTTGAATCAACATGGCTGCGCCCTGTACGTTTGTGGAGTAAAGTGGAAGTTAATTTAAGAAGGTAAGGTTCACACAAACAGTATCTAGACATTCATTGCATGCGGCAATAGTGGACATTTATCACTATAGAAAACCGCCGACTGTCACATCGATACAGACAAACCATTTTCTTCTTCAACGCGCGGAACTTCAGTGAGTTTCATTTGATTTCACTGCCACATCAGCCTTTAGCCAACAACAACAACGTGGAGACTTATGTATGAATAACAAGTAATGAGAAAGTGTTTTTACGTGGCATGCAGCTAAAACTCAAAGCAATGATAGCATTTATGTGTAGCTAAAACCTAAACGTTTCTTTTGTCATTTTTACCACTATCTAGATTTTTAAAGTTAATTTTAACAATTGATAATCAGTTATCAACCCAAATGGATATTTGAGGACACTGTCCAGCTATCAAGTCCTTTAATTGTAAAAATATATATTTTTAAAAAAAAAAACAAAGACAAACAAAAAACGTCTTGTAGTGATGACTAGACTGAAAACTTTGTTTTGAATGTAAGATCAGTATCATTCTACTAATCGCACTGTTGCCTTGACCACCCATCAGGAAGATGGCAGATGTTAGTGGCAGCCCAGCAGCTGATCCTCCAGCCTCAAAGGAGGAGAAACCTGATGAGCTCCCCCAGGACTCCAACAATGATGATGATGTCAAGTCTGATCCCAAAGCTGAGGGGGGGAACGAGGCCGACTCGGACCCCGGCATGTACCGATACATCAAGCAGGACCTCTTCACATCTGAGATCTACAAAGTTGAGATCAGGAATCTTCCCAAGTTCTGCGGCTTTAACGACCTGAAGAAGTTCCTGGCCAAGCACAGCCTCAACCCGCACAAGATCAAGCTGTTTGGCAAGCAGACGTTTGCGTTCGTCACCTTCAAGAATGAGGAAGAGCGTGACAAGGCCATGAAGATGGTTCACGGCATGCAGTGGAAGGGCCAGGTGCTGAGCGTCAGGCTGGCCAAACCCAAAGCAGACCCCATCCTGAGGAAGAGGAAGCAGGAGGAGGGAGAGGGCGCGAGAGGGCAGCCGCCATCCAAGCGGGGAGAGGGCGACGAGGAAGAGGAGCCGCTCAGCGTGCAGATAAACAATGTGGTGACTCCTCTGTGGAAAGTGCCTTATGAGGAGCAGCTGAGGAGGAAGGAGCAGGAGGTGGTGGGGGTTCTGCAGAGGCTGGCCAAGTGAGTGGTTGTCATCTATGTACAGTCTGATACTTATATATACATATACATCATGTGTGGACATTACTCGTATCAACACTAGACTTTGGCCAGTTGTGTTATTGATGGCCAATACCCTATTCATGGAAGCCCCCGACAGCCACAGTGGCCACGTCAAATAAGTTTAGCTGTCTTTTATTCTCATCATCAGTGTTGCCGGATGGCTTTGGTACTCTCCATCTCCATTATTGTTCAACATCTGCTTAAATGATATAAACACATCCACATAGTATATGTACTAACCAATATAAAGGGATAACTATGTTATATGAAAGTTGTGCTGAGTGACTGGATGTGTTCGCATAACTAATGAATACAATTCATGAATGCTTGTTCTAGTAAATTGTAATTTTACAAGCCCAAGTTCTGTCCATCTGCTCAAGCCCAATTTACCGAGCACAGTAAGACCCCAAACTGCCCAATCTGGCAACACTGCTAATTAGAAAATACTTACCAATTACTACTTGGAGCATCTTCACACAAAAGGTTATTTTGATGTTGGAGTATATCTGTATGTCTGTTTGGGCATTTTTCTTCCTCAGAGAGATTGGCAGCACCAACAAAGCCCTGGTGCCATGGCTGTTTGCACAGAAAGGGAAATACAACAAAATGTGTTGTCCCCTGGAAGCTATCCGACCATCTCCTACACAGGTATATTTACATGTTGGGATTAACTCTGACATTTACCAGACAGTAACCTAATTAGTGCCGTCAGTCACTTTCGTACAATTATATATATTTTACAAAATGTATGCTCCGTTGTTCTCCACTTTGTAATGCAATCGTGTCTTAAACCCCCCCAATCATGTTCATATTTCTCAACCTGTGTCATGGCAGACTGAGTACAGAAACAAGTGCGAGTTCCTCATTTCAATGGGTGCAGACGGCGAGGATAAGACCATCGGTTTCCGCCTTGGAAAGTATAAAGGCGGCTCCTGCGCTGTAGTCGGCCCAGCAGATACGTGCCACGTCTCAGTCGAGGCCAAGAGAGTGGTCAGCGAGTTTCAGAAGTTCATCAGGTATTATTAATATTACTATAGTTCAATGAAGGGTACAGATATGAAAACACAGAACTACTGTCACATACAATACTTTTTTCAGGGTTTCATAGACATGAGACTTAAAGAAGGAACATAACCAACATCAGAGTAATTTCCTACTTGCTCTTGTCTTAGCTAGTGTTGGATTTAGAGCTAGTTTGATAAAACAATTGTTTCAAAATTTGTTTAAAAAAAATGAAGTCTTCACACACACATTTCCTTTAATTGCATTTAATTTCACTATTATTTTGCATACAGGACAACACCATACTCTGTGTACAGTCCTGAAACATATGATGGACACTGGAAGCAGCTGACTGTACGGACTACGAGGACCAAACAGGCCATGGCTATAGCGTTCTTCAACCCACAGGTGAGGAAATGATCTCTTTACAAACTGTGGGTGTGCCCGTTTATGAAAACAAAAACACATGAATTAGATTTGTCATTTTTGATCTCTTTGATGTGGTGAATGACTCCCTAGAAACTTGATGAAGAGGAAGTCGGTGCATTAAAGAGCTCCATGAAGAAGCACTTCACAGAAGGAGAGGGGAAGGACAGCGGAGTAACGTCTCTTTACTTTGTCAGAGAGGGTCAAAGGTAAGAAGAAAAGAAAGATGCTTCACCAGTCCTAAAATTGACTGATGGTATCAGAAAAATTAAGAAAAACCTGCAGAGGGCAGAGCAAAAGAAGTGTTAAAAATTACACTGACATTGTCTTTTTGTCTTGTAAGGACTTCTCCTAACCTGGAGGACTTGCCCTGTGAGCTGGTGGCTGGAGAGAGCAGCATTCATGAGGAACTTCTGGGTTTAAAGTTCAGAGTATCTCCTCATTCCTTCTTCCAGGTAAGAAAGATTTACCCCATAGATGTTACGAAGCAGGATTTCCAGCTAATTTCCAGTTGTATTCCAATATTTGCCAGTGTCAAGTATGTGTCTGTGTTACCTGGCAGGTGAATACAGGCGCTGCAGAGGTGCTGTACTCTGCTGTGGGGGAGTGGGCCAAGCTGGATCTGGACAGCACAGTGCTGGATGTGTGCTGTGGGACAGGAACCATCGGCATCTCTCTGGCTAAGGTGACATTGGTTCTCTGTCACAGGATCTTAACTCACATTTTGCTGTTTGATTACAACCGACTACAGTTAGCAATAAATACTGTATTAGTCTGCACACACACTTGCTTAAAGTCTTCCATCCTTGTCATATGTTCCTTTTGTTATGTAGTTTAAGATTTCTGAATGATTACTTGAAATGCTGCAGACACTGCATCATTTTAAATTGCTGTGTTTGAACAGTTGTTTGTTCAAGGTCTGCAAACAAACAAAACATACTTTTAGAAAGGTTCTTATCTCCCTGGGATGAAAATGGAGGTTCTGGCAGGTTTTGACTTTTTTTGTTGACTTCGTTTCCAGAGGGTTAAAAAGGTGATTGGGATCGAACTGTGCCAGGAGGCAGTGGAGGACGCCAAAGTTAATGCAAAGGTCAATGGTAAGAGACATAACATCAAACTATTTGTTTAAAATGTAAATATTTGTAGATGTAGGGCAACAACGATGCACATTGTGTCGGTAGATGTGTTTTAGACTATTGCTTTTCCACACTTATTGTAGAAACTGGAGTATACTGTGTTTACTTCTTAATGTTCTTCAGTCAGTGTGTAAAGAGTTTAAAAATCATGAACCTATAAAGGTGATATTGATGCGTTTCATCTGCTGTGGTAGATGGGTACAGTGCAATCCTGGTTTCACATGTTTATTTTTATATACCTGAGCCTCTAGTGTAGTTCTTGACTACCATTGTGTTCAACTTAAAGTCCGTGTTCTATTTATTTGTAATCTCTTTGTCATGTGTTTGTATTTGAAGGTCTGAGCAATGTTGAGTTTCACTGTGGGAAAGCTGAGGACGTGTTCCCCAGCATTCTCAATGCTCTTGTGTCACCTAACATCACAGCCATTGTTGATCCGCCAAGGGCAGGCCTGCGTGAGTAATCAGCCAACACCTGAAAACGCATTCACTCACTTTGTGTCACATATTAAGAGTTTTTTAAATTATTTTTTATTAAACACAGATTCCAAGGTGATACTTGCCATCAGGAGGGCTGAGCATCTGAAGAGGCTGGTCTATGTAGCATGCAATGCCAAGGCCGCCATGAACAACTTCATCGAGTGAGTTTTAATTTGGCTGGATTGAGGCAGCAGTTAGGATTATATCAATTTGTGTATGGGTATTGGCTAATGAGTTGTAGAGAAAACAAAACCTTGAATACACATTTCTGTTATACCAGATATAATTTAGAAAAGTGGCCAATTCTAAAAAGTGTTAACTCACGTTGGAATTTTTTGCTTCAGTCTATGCAGAGCGCCATCCAACAGAGTTCATGGGGCCCCGTTCCGTCCAGTGCGAGCCATGTCCGTGGATCTGTTCCCTCAGACCATGCACGTGGAGATGCTTCTGCTGCTGGAGAGAGTGGACTACAATTCCCAGCAGAGCAGCAGCAGCAGCACTCAGGAAACCACAGAGTCTTAGCTTTTATAAATCAACGATGTACAGTTGGATAGAGGTAGCATGGGCTCTCCATACTAGGAATGTCTGCTCAGCCTCACTAATGATTACAATAGCACTCTTTTCTTATATGCTTAATATTAAAGGGTCAGTTCATTAAAATTATGTAACAATTAACCACCCACCAATGTCTATTAAGTCCTTATTTCTTAAATTCATAATCTCCGCTTCAGATAAACTCTTGGTTTTATTACAGTATGTATTGTAATGTTTACTTGAGCTTTACAGGCATTTTGTCTTTCTAGTTTATTTTTCGTCAGCTATGTGCATTCAACAGTGGTTACTTTGAGCTACATAGATTTTATTTCTATTCTATAAGTTTTTGGCTTCATGACACTGATGTAACTGTGCAGCACACATTAGGGCACTATGGAATAAACTGATTAACTATCGAAGTGCCACCTCAGTTTGTTAACTTCTTTCCTTTATCATTCTGCTACTGAATAAATAAAACAGTCGTTCCAGTCATTAGTCAAGACATTTTATTTTGCATAACAAATATCACTGAAGTCATGGAGATCAGGTTGCAATACATACTTCATTTTCTAGGCAGCAACATCTCAAAAAACAACTCATTGGTACAACTCAACAGCAACACATGTAAAAGCAGAATTTTTTTTTCTCTTCTCACACCGACACACACTTGGCAAGATGACAAACGCACAGAGGGAGAAAGCACATTCTTAAAGCAATCTACATCACTACAGCCTTGTCTTTAAACTGTGACATGTCCGTGAATGTTTTGTAGAAAAATCACAGGCCAAATACTTGACAAAGAATGCACAGCAGTTTCTATTTTGTTCCAGCAAGTAATGACTATGTATTGTCCTGTGTCAGATGTTCCTACTGTACAGTTTGCAGCAAAATTATTCTATAAAATGCATAAGACTGTATGTAAGCTTTGGTATACACAGTTTGTCAGCTTGTGTTGAACTAAAATATTTTGTTCATGTCAGTGTACCAACTACATTTCGCAAGGCTGCCTTTTAAAAAAATGTTTTCTTCTTGTGGTCAGAAAATATGATCAACTCTCACAATGGCAAACGTACACAAAATACATGATCCATTAAGACGAGTCTTAAAAATCTGCACATGCTGTAGGCAATGTAGCTGATCTTTCACAGGCTGTTTTCATTAAAACACCAACTGGCTAAAGAATAAATGCTTTATCAAGTAAAGGGGGCTTGGTCTTTTCACTTCCTGGTGAAGGGTGTTTTAGGTCCAATGTATTGTACATACTCTAAGCCCTTCATGAAATGAATTAACTAAGGCAACATGTAGCCAACGTGATCTCTTGAGGGCAACAAAAATGAAGCGCTACTGAAAGTGATTAGTTGGTGTGCATGGCATTAGTACTTTAATAAAAAGATAGCAAGAACTAAGCATAAAAGAAACAATCCTTTACCTTAAACACATGATAGTACTCTGTGGCCCTTTGCTTGGGTTTACTGCAGTATTGGTATGGGGAGGAGCACATCAGTGTCTTGTAATGCCAAAGCAGAAGAGAAAAAAAAAAAAGGCAACGAGTCCCTCCAAATTTCCCCAAAGCAGTTGGCTCTTGTACCAACAGCATGATCAGTCAAGAAAAATATGTGACAGGACACGAGTGCATAACAATAGTGATCACTTCACAATGTGTTTTTATCGTGCAAACCAAGGCAGCAACTCTCCATTCTGAGGAAAAAAAAACAAAATGACCCAAAAAATCCATAACACTAACCATTAAAATACCCAATAAACAAGTAACTTTGTTTCCCAATTAAATGAATGGTATAAATACACAAGTTTTAGTAGTCCCTTTCAAACACTTGAAGCACAAACAAAACTAATAGGTGCTGGCACTCTTAGATTGTGACTGTTGAGAACGACACTTCAAAAGAAAACCAATGTGCGCAGTGATTTTTGCGGTCAAAGAAGCATGCATTTTTATTTCGATGTGGTTCATATGTTATCAAGTTGGGTTCACTTCTCTCTTCTCTTTTTTTTTTTTTTCCTAGTGCCATAGCGAGGATGCATCTAGAGAGGTAGACGATATTTGCTCTACTGTCCGTTAGTGCATTTAGTTCTACCCTTACTTCTACCAGCTGAACCAATAAAACGTGGGCTAAGGAAGCAAGCAGTTCTATCGGCCTGGTCAATGTGCGACTATATTGCCATTAGATCTCAGTGATGCATAATTGAGAAATGGATGGTGGTGTGTGATGTGTGACAGTGACTGGAGTTTCAGTGCCGTGGTTCATCAGTGATTCAGAGACTTAAACGTCAACAGTGCAGAGGGGTTCGCTCCCCGGCTGGGCAGACTCCATTATGGTCATCTTGGGTTTCTTCCTAGTTTCCTCCTAGTACAGAAATACAGCAACCACAATTAGTATATTCCGAAGAAAACAGTAAAATATGAAGAAGAAAAAAACATTCTTAGTTCTAAAATATACAAATCCTGGCACTGGCATTATAAGTCTAAACCTGAGACCCTGCAGATTTCTCCTGTGTGCGCAAATGAAATTCAAGGTTTGGTTTGGATTAAAACTTCCACCCCATCTTTCCTTCAATGAGCTCTCTGGTAACAGAATATCTGATTTAGAACAAATACACTTTTTTTGGTTCTTGGCAAGGGACGAAAGAAACAAAAAACATTCCCTAACAAAACTCCTTCAATGAGAAAAAAATAAAAGGCTCATGCAGTAGGCATTTATGACAAGCTTGGCTGGCTCACTGTCACACTGCCATGACTTAACTGGTACAACTGAATTAAACAGAGCCATCCTTAATGTTATTAGTAACACCTGTATTATGACAAAAAGTCAAAATGACTGCTTCAGCTTAATTCTACACTGTTGTTCATGTTAGAGGGAAAATCGAAGTACTGAGTAACACATCAGCTTAAGCTTGCTTGGATGGGAGTTGTGGAAGACAGGATGAATGACTAACAATGTTAGAAGTACATACAAAATAAAATACATGGTATAATTCTCACCCTCTGTTTTGCTAGTTTCTTCATTTCTTCTTGCAATTTGTTCAAGATATGAAGGTTTGGCTTGTTCTTTTTGGCATACTGCTGGAGCTCGATCACACTCTTGTCAGAGTTCTCCTGCAAAGATCAGGTGTTTTAAAAGTCATGCAGATGTGCTTGCGTGATGACAACCTACCTTCATTATCAGCATATTGATGTTTACATTTCACTGGTTATTCACTGATGAGGCAGGTAGTGAAGTAAACAAAGCCATGTGTGAGCAACATTACAACTTAACTGGACTGATAACTTCTGAGTCAAAACTGTAAAGATGCAAGTTACATTAATGAGATGCTGAAAAACACAAAGATTCAATGTAGATGCATTGCGACATGACAGAGAAGTTTCCATGACCAAACAAGCTCTACAGTAAGTGTGAAAGAAGCTTATTACCTTCTTGACCATCTTATTGCTCTCTCTCCCGTACATGCGCAGCAGTGAGCCCCAGTTCTTGACGTGGGGATGAAGCATCTGCAAGATCTTCTGAGATGCTAATTGTTTGCCAACCCTCTTGTTCTTGCCTGGTGTTTAAAAAAAAAAAAAACAAGTCACTGAAAGCCTCATGTGCAACTTGTCTTTAGGGTGCTATAGCGAGATATAGATGCTTTAGGGTCTAGAGGGTTAACAGACAAGTTGGCCCCTCAAGGTGAAAGACAAGACAAGGTAATTCAAATAATACCCAGCTCTACACATTGACTAGTTTCTCATAATGTCAGTAGATGAAGCTTAGGGTTTACTTACACCAGCCACGCACAGT
>OMLP01022056.1:12735-23146 GCA_900302685.1 Spondyliosoma cantharus | reverse complement strand
ACTGCTTCTTTAAAGCTCCGAAAATGCAGAATAAACATGCAGATGATTATTTCTGTTGCATCTTTCCATTTATGGCTTCGAGTTGCAGGACATTGCCGTCCTTTAAGATTATTTTCATGTTGATTTCCAGCTGTTCAAAACCGAAAAAAAACCTCACATGATGTAACTTCAGTGTGTAAAGGGAGTTCTGCTGTCAGAGACATGAGTGCATGTGTCTGAGAGGATAAGAAAAAAGAGCTCTCACTCTGTTCAGATTTTCAGGAACGGAAAACATCAAACACTAGTAAATTATCTAAATCAGAAATACTTTATTTCTTTATATTTCTTTAAAGGGAATACTAATAGAAATATGTGAAGGTTTTCTAATTTGTATTGTTTCTATGGAAATGTTGCTGGGAGCACAGTCGAAACAATGTTCCATGACACTGCGTGCTGCTTTTGTCAGCAAACGTTAGAAATACGTGATTTTGCCAGCTCTGATTAATCATTATAATTATTTTTATAGGACAACTCGGCCATATAATATACGTCTCTCTTACTTATTTTCTTACTGTTTATCATTTGTTTTCGGTAGACGCAAAATGGTATCAGAGTGAGCGAATGCACATTTTTTTTTCTTCCCTGAATTAACGATCTTCGAAAACAAATTCATGACCGCGCATGCTCACAGAGTGACGAATCCCCCAGCCTCCACGTCTGAGCACGAGCGGGCGGTGACCAATCAGTAGCGGCCACAGTGTGTTTGGAAACAACATTCCTTCCCGTTAAAGTCCCGTATGACAGCCAGCACATAGACACTCCAGACTCAGCTCAGTCCCAGAAGTTTGTAAAGGAGACAGTTATCGCTTTTGCCCTGTTTGTTCATATATTGCAGTGCCAGGACTCTTTATTTCAGTGGTAGCGAGTTCAACGGCGTCACCCGGCAGGAGAGACTACGACGAGTAAAAGAGTAAACATGGATGTGGGAGATTCTGAACAAAAGATGATTACTCTGTATATAAAGGCGCCCAACCAGGCTTGTGAGGACCAAACCGTCGAAGGCGTCTGTCTGAACTGGACTGTGAAGGACTTAAAAACACATCTGGCGACTATTTACCCAACCAAACCGGTGAGCTATCATGAGGTGGATAAGTTAGCTAGCCAATGTTAGCTGAACTAGTTAGCCGTTGTGAAGGGGCAGCTCGAGGCTGTGTCCTGGAATGTGATTACACGAGCCAGAGGCTGCTTCCTGTAAACAGCTGTCAGCCATTTCCTGGTTATTGTCTGGCTCCCAAACCTGCACTTTTACGTTTTTTAATGTCATGATTCCTTGAGCTTATTGTTTCATGCCTTGAAAATAGTAAGAGAGATGGTGTGTAATGTCCCAGTGAAGAGCCTGTATCATATCTGTCTGTGTGTCCCTGGGATAATAATAATAACAGGGTTAACGTTGTAAAATGTTTTGACATTTTAAATCCTTAAAGTCGTAGGAAATTAGCCCTACAGTGTTCCTAGATCTGCCTTTGCTAAAGCCATGGTAATCCTCTGAGGCTTGTGAAGCAGAATGCAGCTGTTTGATGATTATTATTTTTTCTAAAGTAAAAAAAAAGTTGAATGGCTGAATGAGCTGCCAGTTGCCTAAAATCTTAAGCATATATGGCTGCCGACTTGCATTCTCCCTGGAAGACTGCAGCCTTGAAGGGCACCGTGTTCATCCAAGCTGCTCCACAGATTCAGAGGAGGATCTGTGCTTTAGTGAGGTAGAGGTGATGCTGATGGAAAATAAACATAGGTAGGCATGACCAGGAAGTAGACTGTCACATGTACAAGCTTGGTCCCACAGTAAAGTTAATGATCACTGATCAGTTCAGTCACTTCTTGGGAAAATTAGCCATGTGCTTGGGACCAGGCTGAGTCATCAGGATCTACACCTGCTTATCTGTAGTGCAGGTTCAAATAGCACACCTGGAGACATACATGTGATTTACAGAACACAATCAGAGATTACACCAGGGATGAATATAATACACATTCACTGAAGTCATTATACATTAAACATTATAGTCTTATACTGTCTTTCTCCATCAGAAATTAAAACATGTTTACGGAAAAAAGTTGCTCTTCTTCCACCTCAGTCTACATGACAGACATGGTTTTGTTTTGTTGTTTAATGGCTGAGGATGATTAAGCGAATGGTATTTCTTAAAACTTTACTTAATAGGATAACTGTCAGTAAACAAAACCCTCTGGAATAAAGTATTTGGCTTATGCGGTATAAGTTGACTACATTAGTTTTAGATTTTTGACCAGAAAAGTCAGCACAAACATCCCTGGCACTACAATTAGCCACTATGGAAAAATGTTTTTTTTCAGTCACTCATCCCAAAAGTTGTAACTAAACTTGTGTGTTTCCTGTAGGCTGTGACTGACCAGAGACTGATTTACGCCGGTAAACTGCTGCCCGACCATCTGCACATTAAAGATCTCTTCAGACAGGTATGTGAGGTCTAGCAAGTGCACATGGCCTTGTGTACAAACAGTACTTTGGCATTTGGTCTAAATAGATATTACTGGAAACTGTCAGTGAAGTTTATCACATACTGGCGACACACTGACGAGACCGGTTGAATCTAGCCTGCTTTTCTCTCACTAATCTTTGTCTGCTGATAAATAGGATGTTCATGGCCTGTGAAAGGGTTGCTGTGTGTTTCCAAACCAGTACAGTATAATATTTCATGTGTCAGGTTCATGGTTTTTGTGTTTAAATCCCACCAGAGGCTCATATTGCTGGAGTTGAGATTCAGTTAGATGTAAGACAACTCCGGCACTGACATCAGCCTCACCACCTGTTGTGTTTGGTTCTGTTTACAGGGCTGTTGCACACAGTGTGTAAACCAATCAGCAATATAATTAAATAGTTTTAAATGTAAAAACACATTGTAGTTGGGAGAACGAAGGACACTCTCTCCCTCAGCCCCCTCGTCTGTTGTGGAGCTGTGTTCATTGCCATTGAAGAAATGTTTCCTTAAAAACTGAAAGAAATTGGATAGATCACCAGTGAGAACAGGTAAAATCAGCATGATGTTGAAATAACACATCATCGCTGTCAGATCTCCAGCTTTGGCGATTTAATGTTTTTGGAAAAGATCAGATCTCCTAGATCGTTGTCAGTGGAACTCCTCCATAAAGTCTTTTGCTGTGCTTAGGCTTGAATACATCAGTGCGTTTCACGGTGTAGTTTTTTCTAATCAGACCTTTACCTCCACGTTCTCAGACTGACTCCACTCCCACGCTGCACCTCGTGTGTGCGTTCAGAAATCCACCTCAAGGACACCTCGGAGCTCGACCCAAGGTGAGAGATGATGTTTACTTATATTCAGCCTTTCTCAGAACCAGTGCAGTGTTTTCATGAAATACTTTCCAAGTGGGAAACAGGGTTTTACACAGATGATTCTGAAGAGCTAGGAGTTGATAGGAAATGAAATTTGTTTTGTCCTTACGCAACTCTTCCTTCTTATCCAATTTAACGGTAAAATAATGTTTTGATTTGAAATATTTGGCTATCATAAAATAATTCAGAGTGGCCGTTCTCTTGAACACATTCTGATAATGTTAGGAATAGAGGTGTCACGATTCTCCACATTCTTGATCCGATTTGATTTTCGATTCAAGCCTTTTTTTCCAGCATTGGACAGATCATGTGTTTAGTGCTCTGACAACTTATATGTACATTCTTCTCTTAAAAGATAAGGGTATTTTACAAAAACATCTTGTCCTTACTGGTGGTTTTGTGAAGTTTAGGGTTAGGTTAGAAAATATTCACCTAAAGAAAAAAGTCCAGAGACTTCAGTAAACCCTCATCGGTTGTATTTTTAGGCCGTGGGCTATGTAAACAAAACAGTTGGTTTCAGTCAGTTGATGCAGTAGATTTGCATACTGGGCTTGTTTCACATTCAGTCACCTTCCTTATCTGCAGTTAACATGTGGGACATTTAACAACGCCAGGTGTCTGAATTTGGGTTGAAACTCATTTAAATACTTTTTAGAGTAATTCAAGTGCTTAAGCGATTTTTCAGTCTTATAAATGCAGCTACATACATCAGCTCAGTGGGGTTTTAGAGGAGCTCCAGCCTCCTGTGACATATCAAGCTCAAAGCAGCCTGTTGAGTTGGGAGACTGACAGATGCAGTTCCTCATTATCATCGCACCGTGGAGTGGAACTGTTTCACTCCAGTTGTCATCCTTTAGAACCCAGCAACAGTTTCAGATCGGCAGCTAAAGATAACTGGCTTTGGTTTCACAACACTTTCAAGTGTCCTGCTCTGCCTCAAGTGGTTGTTTATCTGAGATGATAGCAAGACTTGTGTTGTTATGGTGTGTTTGCCGTCGTATTGAGCGACAGACGTTGCTCTGATTTTAAACAATTCAAACTTGTCTTTGCAGACTAAACAGACTGAACAGCCTGGGCCCAGCAGTTCCTCCTCCACAATGCAGACACCCAGCACACCAGAGCTGAGGCAGAGGAGGCAGACCTCTCCACCTGCTGCTGCTGCTGCTCCTGCTCACACACCTACCCCAGTGTCCCCATCAGAAACTCCTTCATGGACGGCTGCTGCTGCAATGTAAGTCGCACTGGAAGACATTATGTATCTGCTGAACTGTATCTAGTTTTATTGGCATGACTCATGCATCATGTAAATCACCAGGAGTTGAGGTGGAGCAGCTGGAGGACATCAGAGGGAAACCAGAAAATATTGTCTGTGTAAAATGTCAACAGAATCATTGAATGCAGTTATGTTTTTGCACCGTAACTAGCGAGGCCCTGCTTCCAGAAATGCCTAATTCTTGTCTCATCTGATAAAAATGAAATAATCAAATTCAGTGCCCCATGTCGCTATGTTCAAAGCTAATGTAGCTTGTGACATGCCAGCATACGGAAATGGGCATGGTTTCACCCCAAGTAGGTTAAAAAGAAAAACGATAGATCCATCCTTGTCATCATCTTTTAGTGACATTCCTTCAGTCTGAAAACGTAAGTGGACTTCAGTGTGGTCAACATTTCAAAGGCAGGGGGAGAGAGTCAAGATTGATGCATGCTCAAAAGACTTGCCGTTAATGGAAATAAATGCATTCATGTTTTACTCCTGTGCACGTTGCCACATTACCAAGCAATAAGGGGAAGTGAAAGAGGGCATGTCAACAATTATTGAAACCCCTTCCGTGATTTAAGGTTAAAAACATAGAGACATCAAGTCCCCTGATTTATAACGAGAGAAGATGAAGTATGAAGACAAAAATAAATATGACATCTTTTCTTATTGTTCCTATGTACACTGTCTCAGTGTTAACAGTTTGTCCTGTTTCCCTGCAGGCCTGGAGCAGCACATATGACCCAGCCAGCCTTTCCCACCTACTCTCTGTACAGCCCTCAACAGCTACTGTGGCTCCAGCATGTCTATGCCAGACAATATTACATGCAATAGTGAGTTTTTGTTCATACACTTTAAATTAATTCTACTCTTCTGTTGGTGTGAGTTCATCCTTTAGGCTTGCAGTGACTTGGTCCAGCTAGTATCTAATACTTTTGATGTTTGTTTCATCTTCCACCAACAGCCATGCAGCGTTGGCAGCAGCAGGCACTGCCCCCTCTGCACCAGCTGCAACCATCGGCCAGTACCCACCTGTTCCTGCACACCAAGTACCTGTCCCAGCCCCCTTAGCCAATCAGAACCCCATCAACAACCTGCCAGCGAATCAGAACCCGGTGCAGGACGCCGCTTTCATCAACCCCGGCGAGGCCAACCAGAACATGAGGATGAACGCGCAGGGCGGGCCTGTAATGGAGGACGAGGATGATGTGGAGCGTGATTGGCTGGACTGGTTGTACTCCTTTGCAAGATTCGGTGTTCTGCTTATGATCGTGTACTTCAACTCCAACCTGAGCCGCTTCCTGCTGGTGATGAGCACCCTCCTCCTCATGTACCTGTAAGTTCAATCTATTTCTTTCTACGTTGAGAGAGAGAGAGATATATATATATATAGCAGTACACCATAAATGTTACTGTTTCATAAAATGAAGGTCCAGTTTGTAGGGTTAAGTGTTATCTGACAGTGATGTTGCCAATTGCAACCAGCTGAACACCCCTCACCTCACCCTTCCCCATCGTGGCCACTGTAGAAACCCGGGGGACTCCATGGAAGAGGACCTGCTCCCTCTGTAGATATGAATGGCTCATTCTAACGTAACAAAAACACAATCCTGAAAAGTTAATCATGACTATTATATTCTATTTCAGCCAATAGATCTCCTTTAATCCTACTCAAAGTATTACATCATCAAAATCAGGAGCATAGTAACATCCTTGTATTAACTTCCTCTGTGTCATCCATTTAATCAAGTAGTGGATGGGTGTGTGTGTTTAAAACACAGCCCTCCAGATATGTACTCATGAAACCTGTTTCCAGGACGAAGCATTCAGCATTTCATGTGTAATGCAGCGCTTGTCTTGTCAAATAAAGCTGACAATAAGAGAGAATGAAGAGTTTTTGTTACAGTTAACTGCTAGGTGTCTTGATGTAGTTGACAAAATGGCTGTTGTGCTGATTTTAGACTGAATTTTAACTGAGGTCCTCATGTGTTGCTGCATACTATCCTGGTTCCCACATAATTGCAGGAAAGGTGACTACACCTGATAGTTAGTTAGTTAGTTGGTTAGTTAGTTATTTGACCAATATCATTCAGCAGCAATTATTGAAACCAGTTACCAAGCAAAAGTGTCAAGCGTCCTTTGGCTGCAGGATTTTCAGTGTGAGGATTTACTGATGTTCTCCTTGTTATTTTATTAAAAACAAAGTTTGGCTTTTGGACTGTTGTGTTGCTCCAACAAAACAGGACATTGGTATACGTCATCTTGGGTTCTGACATTTTTGACAGGATGTATTTTATGGACACAATATAGAAACAATTAGTCAATTAATCAAAAATGATTGGCCTATCACAGAAATTGTGATATCAGTTTACATGTTGCCTGATTGTACAAACAAAACCTTGTTTTTTATTTTGTTTTTTTAAAGGGATAATAAAGCAAAAGGCAGCTTGGACTAATTTGTAATCATTAAATTCCCTGTAAATGTACTTCTTCTGTGCACGACAAAGTTCACTGTTTAACTCTAAAATATCACGTCTCCATTATACATCTTTAAGTCTTTGATAACCACATTTGATAGATAAAATGTGTTTAACGTGTCGTAGCTGTATGAAACAGTATTGTGCAATTTGCTTTTAGTTAAATAAGTGAAAAGGAGGCTATGAATGAATTTACTTCCTCCAGGGATTAATTATTAGTGCAGGGAGCACAGTCCATAATGCATAGCTTAAATGTAGAGTGATGAGTCATGTTGCATCGTTAATGCTCCAGAAAATGAAAACTCATATAATTCCGATAACTGATGTTATTTATTTCCTATGTGATCCGTCAGAACTTAATTTCAGATGTGTTCATGTTGTTTCTTTACTCAACATGTTGTGGTCCCACACCCTGTTTGCTGTTACATAACCCTTGACCTCGCCACACAAATATACACACGCATTCCATTCCAAATAGATGAAAGCGAGAAACTTTCTGTTTGAAGGACACAGGCCTTTGATAACACATGACACATGTCGACATGTGCTGGATTAATGATTACTCATCAGCAGTACACACAGCCGACTTCTGTATCCGTACACCACCCTCACTTTCTCTGTTCAGTCCATTCTCTTCACCTACACCTCTTTGAATCCTCACCAAGTCAGCAATGAAAAAACGATAATAGATTGTATCATTTCAACACGTGGCAGCCGTTAGTAAAACAGCACAGTAGTCCTGTGTACATTTATAGGGGATTTGGAGAAAACAAAGTGTTCCTTTTAAAAAAATAAATGGATGTAGATTTAATGCAAACAAGTTTTTTAACAAGGGTTACTCATGGTGTTGTCACCCAACTCTGTGCTTTCTCTCAGCTCTATGGAGGAAGATAGCATCTTAAGCACATTAGTTTGATTTTGCAACTTCCCTGTTTTGGGTCAGTGTCATCACTTTGATTTGATTTGTTTTGTTTCCAAAGAAGGCAGCTGGTTTCAGAGAAATTTTAAAGAAAAAGGAACTCTGTATACTACCTCACAGACAGGCTAACTGGTGAACACAGTGGAACATTTAGAATGGACAGGGAAACCAAAATACACTCATGCTGTTTAGCTTGTCACTGCATACAATAAAGGTGCAATAACCAACCCCACAAGTCAGAGTGCTATTCATTTTTTTTTTTTTTTTTTCAAATCTACACAACTCCCTATTTGTATTTTCTAGAAAAAAAAAGAAAGTTTGCCTCATTATTGACATTACAAATTTAAACAAGTTGACATGATAAATAAGTGCCTCAAAGGTTCATGGGCTGTTTTGATATAAGTTGTTTGCTGCAGTTCACGTGGCACTGAGAGTTGTTTCTACATTCATGTGAACATATTTTCTCTCCTGTTTTTCTCCTCCACAGACACACTGCTGGTTGGTTTCCCTTCAGAAGGAGAGTGCAGGTCCAAGCACCCAACCACCTGCAGCCCCCAGAGGTCCAGCACAACCACCAGAACGAGAACAGGAACCCAGACCCTAATCTGGTAAGTAAAAGATGCTACCCTCTGATTCACCTCATGTAGCTACCATACTTTGATCTGTGGATTCAAATTGTGTCCTTCAGTCAAACCCAACTCTATGAAACTTCTTTACAATAACTGTTGTCTGTGTTTAGGCTGATGAGATCGCTGAGGGACAAAGCGAGGAACCTGCTGCTGCAGCTGATGGATCCGACGGACAAGGCCCAATGACGGCAGTTTTGGTGCCACCTCACAGGGTGTCGGTCATGTGGACGGCCTGGGTTTTCTTCAAAACGTTCTTTTCCTCCCTCGTACCTGAGGTTGCTCAGGGTGTGGCCAACTGACCCTCCAGGACAGATACAGATAGCAGACTGTTGTTATCCTTTTGAAGGCATTGCTTGAAAGTGGGGAAGGGAAAGGAAGATGTCTCTTTACCCAAGAGTGAATAAAACCGAGGCCATCGTTTGGAACGTATCAACAGAGACCTAAACCTCTCTATTGAAACACCAGCGAAGTAAAGCATGTGCCAGACCCTTGAATTTTAATAAACTGGGATCTGGAAAACAAAGGACTATAAACGTCAGACAACATTCTAAACAATTTTCAGTTGGATCCCATCTCTAAGGCTGTACCTTGCAAGACAAGTACAGCCTTGGAGTGCTCCCTTTTCCAACAGTAGGTGGCAGCTGAGGGTAAAAAATAAACCTCTTAGCTGACACTGGTGGACTCTTGTGCCTATATTGTTCTTCTTGTGAGCAGTGTACACAGGCACACAGTACACTCGGATTCCCTAGGACTCAACACCAGCTTGCCTGAGGTTTCATAATGAATAGTATGATCCAGATCAGTACTCCCACAAGCAACAATCCACACACAGACAGACCTCAGCACTGTATCTAATAGCTGTACGGACTTAAATTCTCTTTTTTTCCAGGGGCATATTTATTTTGTTCTTGACAAACCCTCTGTGCATGGAGCCTTTGATTATAGCTGTAATAGTATAACAGATTTTTGTTTCACTGGTTTGACAGAGCATAGAAAAGACTAAAGGATTAGAGATGAATTTATAGCATTGAAATATTTAACATTCAAAAATATATGATTTATTTTTTACATTTTTAGTATTCCAAAATACTCACAATATGGACATGACAATATGGAGCATCAGGTGATGGTGATTGTGACCAGACTTTGGGTGTATTTTCTGTAAAAAAAAAAAAAAAAAAGTTATGTTTCCATGCTAAAAAGTTTTGTAAATATATAAACACAAAGCACTTTACAACATGTTATGCAAATATATTTACATTTAGGGCTGAGTTTTCTTTTTTTTTCTCCCTTTTTTTCAGAGTGGGGACTGTTTAGATTTCAGGTCTAGTACAACAAAAACACGTTAACACAAATTAGGTTAAAGGTCATTTCAGTGCCGTTTCCATTCTGGCAGATATTGCTTTAGAAATGAATTGGAATTGCATGTTTACTTCTCAGCTGGTGTGTAGGCCCTCTGGATAGAGGACTCTTCGCAACAGGGGATCATCATTATTTTTTATGTTTTGTGTCGCAGGTCTCAACTCTATTTTATTAACATTCCAAATGCGGTACAATGAAGCTCCCCCACATCATTTCTACTGCATCGGTCATTTCCAAGCAATTTTATCTTATTGAGACCCTCACTGTCACAGATTAATGTTTTTTTTTTTCTTTATTGCTTTTACTAATTGATTATGAGTAAATGTTTTATTGATCTGTAACAATTACAAAAAGGGTTTGACTGTCTTCTCTCGACAATGTTGCTGTGAAAGAGAG
>OMLP01022056.1:0-12715 GCA_900302685.1 Spondyliosoma cantharus | reverse complement strand
TCACCCAGTCCATTTTGTTTTCCTCATCAGCCCCTGGTGTAAAGTCAGCACTCTGATTCCCTTTGGAGTATGACAGTAACATGTGACATCAGTCATAATGTATAATTGGGAAATTTTAATGTAAAGATTTTCTTTTTGTGTTAGGGTTTGTGTTCTTTTTTTTGCTTTCTGTGACAGTTGCTCGCTGATGGATGCTGTAGAATGAGGTGTGTGATAAAGAAGACTTGCAATAATGGATGCAATAAATGTTCTTAACTTTAACTGTCTGACTGACACTGTTTCTATTGACCGCCGTACAAACGGCGCAGACAGAATTTTATTGAACCCATGGCTCAATGTATAGCTCACTGAAGGTCATGTCGCCACAGGGCATATCATGACATACACTGTCTAGTTGCACCGGCTCCACTACAAACAGCCTCATCACTCTCCCCAACAGCTGCTTATCTGTTGGTTTGCCTGTGAGTGGGTGTTTTTCAACAGTACAAAGAGACAGCCTCCAGGTAAGACTGTGCGCCTACCCATGTCAGGCCCCCTTTGACCCCCACCCTGACCCAAAGCTACTTTTATCTGTACCAGTGGTTCTCAGCCTTTACAAATCACAATCACTAGGAATTAAAACACAAACATTCCAGAATGAAAGCAATAGGATATTTTGTGTGTGCATGTATCCAGTAAAACTCATGTGCATGCACACTCTCACAAACAAGATAACACTAAAAAAAAAAAAAGTATTTTAAGGCAAATTCCATCGCTGCTACAGGCAATGTAATGTTCAAAGTATTCTACCCTCTGAAAGTTGTTAGTTTATTTTCTTCCCCAGAAAGTTATCTCACCACCCCCTTTGACCTCCAAACCCCCAGGTTGAAAACCAAACACTCAGATCTGTGTCTCCCTTTGCTGTTATCTCTAGTCTGTCCCTGCGTCCTGCACTGAACCTCCCTTTTCCTCTCAAACCCATCTCTTTTAGCTGGGAGGTTTGGAGGAGAACAATCAGGCTCAATAGATTCCAAAGGAATCACCACCAGGGAATGAAAAGTTCATCTTACCATCAGTCTCAGTATCTAGTTTCCCTGTGAGCCAGCACTTGTTGAAAGAGTCCCTGCAGAGAAAGCTGGACCTGAGCGTAGCCGTGTTTTTAACCTGTTGAGAGCTGGGACTCAGTTTAGACGTGTAGAGTTAAAGGAGTGGACCGATTAGGATTCATGGGACTTTCCTTCTGGCTAACTAACTAACCATACTGTCACAGTTTGCTTCTTTGTGGGGTATGTATTCTGATTTTAGCTGCCCTCCATTTTCAAAAAAACCTACAAAAGAAAAGCTGCTAATGGACATGTAACTTCTATGCTTGCTGCATCTATTCAGAGCTTTTTGCATTTCATGCAGTCCAGGTGTTGAAGAGTCCTTTGTTTTAACTTTAAATGTCTTTACCCGGCATTTGGTCTGGTTTACTTTAGAGTTTGCGTATCCGGTGTTTGGTCGCACATCACAGAAAAGGCTGTACTTTGACCAGTTCACTTGGGGACCTTGTGTAAAGACAAATCTTTGTCAGTGTTTGTCCTTCCAGCAAGTGTGAATCACACAGGCTGCCTGTCTCTGTTTGGATGAAGGACTGTCCCTTGACAGTTGCAGTTCACCGAGTCCTTCCTGGCAGTGGAAATAACTGGGTTAGTAGAAAATATTGAATCTGTTTTCCCTCAGCAAGATCCAAAGAAAGTCCGAAAAGGCTACCTGAAGTTAGCATCGCCTCGTTTGTGCCAGAGCAGAGCAGCTTCAGCCCATGGGATTTTGAGTCTGAAAGGGACCAAAGAGAAAAATTTAAAAGGATTTGGAGCTGAAGGGAGATCGGATAACATCCTGCTCAGGAGAACCCAGGAGTCAACTGATCGAACTTATGTAACAGCACTCCACCCTGTAGTGAGCCGGTTGCACCAGAAGGAAACATAGATTTATGAACACAGTGAACTGCAAACAGTCCACAGGTTTAAAAACCTCAACTGACTCTCAGAAAGGTGAAATATCCATGCGCACAATGCCTCGAGCCGTGTTCCCAACGCTACTGCTCCTGTCTGTGCTCGGGGCGTCCCAAGCCTGCCTGCCGGACCCCACTTCAGCCTACAGGTTCACCGGAGCTGTATGTCGCCTCACCTACCCTGCAGCTGTTGTGTGTGAGTGGGACCGTGATCATGTTTTTTTGATACTTAATCAATTTAAACATTCATTCTTTCGTTTCAATTTATTACCCAAATTCCTGTGAAATAGGAGGTCATGATTGATTTCATGCTCGGGTGTACCATTGGTGCAAATGATTCTCAAAATCAGAACTGCGATTCCCTCAATCCCTGATGCTTATCTCCTTCCTGCGTTAGAACTTTTTTGTTTTGATTTTTTTTCTTGAAGAGCTGAAATGTGTTGGGTAAAGAATTTTAGCCAGAATCAAACAAAGTAAAATATGAACAATATGAAAAAACAGTCTGTCAAGTCTGTCAGTGGTTACAGTGGTAATTCCAATGATTGACCTATTTTCCTTTTAATTAAATTTAGGCGTTTTATTTGTATATGAAAGTGCCAATGAACACCCAGTCTCTAAGGTGCTTGTGTTTCCCTACCTGACTGCCATGTACTTGTATTTAAAAGGTAACCCCACTTTACAGATTAACGTGTGTTTACAGGTCTTGGGGAGATCGAATGCACATATGTGGAAAAAAAGCAGTCAAAAGCTTTCTGTGGCTCCAGAGGAAGCTGCATGTAATCTGATAAACTGCCTCCAGTGGTGTCACTCAGTGTGCATTGTGGGAAAGGTAGGCGCCAGGTTTTGAAAAGCAGTCCACCGGTCAAACATTGCACACCTATAACACTCATTATGTGACTCATTATTAAAAATCAATAAGCAGAACCACAAGTATCACCGATTCTATTCAACACATTGTTCTTCCTTTCACGTGGATGCTCACATTACCCACGATGCAACTAAGTGACATCACTGGAGGCAATGTATCCGATCAAATGCAGCTTCCTCTGGAGCCACTAAAGTTGTATACTACTTTCTCCACATCTCCCCAAGACCTGAAAACTCACTTCAAGGTGTAAAATTGGCGGAGCTACCCTTTAAGCATCTTTGCCCATATGTCTGTGTTTGTGTGCTGCTGGCAGTGAATGAGAAAACCACTAAAGTGATTGAGGCGGCGTTCCAGCATGCCAGATACCCAAGTATGGGGGGAGAGAAATCCCTGCTTTTTATAGGCAGAGTCATATATGGCCTGGACAAGTAAGAGGACACACACACAGATGACACACACATGCACAGATCGACATGCAAAATGTGATAAAATCATGTAACGCTTCTCCATTGACCAGTTTGGAGGTCCACAACCTGTCGATTGGTCGGAGTGAATTTGAACTGCATCCAGGGGAAGGCATCGGCATGGAAATAACCAATGTGTCCGCAGTCTTCAAAGGGACCATCCAGTATGGATACGGCAGCTGGCTGTGAGTCTGAGTGTGTGTGTGTGTGTGTGTGTGTGTGACCGGCAACATCCCACATCCCATCAGTTCCTTGTTCTCTCAAAACAAACCCAGTGATGGGAGATAGAAAATCACATGAGCCATTAAAAAAAAAAAAAGAACAATACCAACGTAGTCCAATTAGCCTATTTAAGGCCTGATCACACCATAGAGTGAAGCCGCAAAATTAAGTGCTGCTTTGCAAATTTCATTGGTGATGTATGGGCTACTCACGGGTGTGCTTGGTGATCTACTTCAGCTAGTGGGCTAACAGTACCACTCCACCCATACAGGACATGCTAGCATGAGTCAATCACAGTAGCTTTATGACATTTCTCTGCACTGTGCCGTTCACTCCTGTCTGGCATTTGGTTGCCAGGGTTGTGTAGCATTTCATTTAGTGAAGACTTTCATTGAAGATAAAGCTCTCTGCGCTCACTTACCGGCCACTTGTTACCTCTGTTATTAACAGGAGATTCTTATTGAGTATTAAAGGTGACAGAGGTTGTACTGCAAATCATTTCTCTTTCATGGATCGGTCTACACTCCCAGGGAGGATATTTACACAGTTAATAAGCCTATGATATGGTTACTTCCTCCATTTTGGACTTTCTTGGACGGCTTGCTGTTGGTCAAAGGCACATTATTTTATATATATAAGACAGATGTTTTGTGTGGTTCACCAAAGTTGAACTTAACGTAAAAAAAAATATTGCGCGAGTGAATCAACTAATCTTATTGATTCCAGTGGTTTGACTCAATGTCACAGCAAGAATGTCACAGTTTTGACTGCTGGTGTGACCAGACCTTTACCATTCTAGTTCAACTAATCTTGACAAACTTAGATTGTTTTCCCTTGTTGAAGTGACACACAACTGTTAAAAATGTACCAGTGTTTTTCAAGGTGGTATCATTTATATGCACTTGTATTACCAAGTCAAAATACAAGTTAATCATATCAATATACACCCAGGGTTTTTGCAGCTATATCCTTACCCCTTTCTGCTCGTGGTGGCTTTCATCCATCCATTCATCATATGAAACCGGGGGGGCTGGAGCCAATCCCAGCTGACATTGGGCGACGGTGGGATACAACCTGGATAAGTCGCCAGTTCATCACAGGGCTTACATATAGGGACAAACAACCATTCAC
Source organism: Spondyliosoma cantharus (assembly GCA_900302685.1). Classification (NCBI taxonomy): domain Eukaryota; kingdom Metazoa; phylum Chordata; class Actinopteri; order Spariformes; family Sparidae; genus Spondyliosoma; species Spondyliosoma cantharus. Next base: position 8,058 of record OMLP01022056.1, on the reverse strand, counting down.
ATTCACACCTACGGACAATTGAGAGTCACCAATTAACCTAACTCTAGCATGTCTTTGGATTGTGGGAGGAAGCCAGAGTACCAGGAGAGAACCCAGGCAGGCACGGGAGAACATGCAAACGCCGCACAGAACCCATCTCCTTCTTACTGTGGGGCAACAGTGCTAACCACTACGCCGCGGCGTTGCTTATGGTGGCTTAAATTAGCTAATGTTTGCAAACTATTGCAGAGAAACCGACATTCTTCAGCTAGTTAACGGACTGTGATCCTTATGATTATGCACTGCTACATTGATTTTCTTTATTTTCAATTATCTTGTAATTGCTTATTTGTTTTCCTCTTCAGAAAATTATTAAATAAAGTGTGTTTTTCAAGTTCATTAGGTGGTACCAAAAGTGCTGCAAGCTCATTGCTGTCATGTTCAGATATTGCATTTCCCAGTTTACATGTCAGTCAAACAGTAAGAGCAGCACAGTCAGTGGATTTCCTGTTTATTAAGATTCAATTTCTGCAGGTTTCACTTTCAGCCATGACATTGCTTCCCTTGTGCCAAGAAGGTTTCCCAGGAGCTGATGGTAAATCGATTTATGTATGTCTTTCTCTTTTTCATCTAGTGTCAACGTTAAGCATTCAATTGACTTTGAAATTGAGTCTCAGATTGATCTTGGAATCAACCCCAAACTTTGTAAGTACCTTGTTCTGTGTGTGTACACAGGGACAGATTTTTGCTGACATTAGCTCCATTACTTTATTTTGCATATCATTATCCCATGAACACAGGCGCACCTCTGGCAGTTTGATCAAGAATCTTCTTGTTGTTTAAATTCACAGAGAGAACAATGTGCCCTCAACTGAGATGATAATCTTTGATCATGTCCTCTGTTATCTCCATCTGTCAGACTGTGGAGACAGGAAGGTAGCAGCAGACACATCAGACTGTTATCTGAACTTTCACAAGCTCCACCTTCATCTGCAGGGTGATAAAGAGTAAGTCACAAAAATAAACCCTGATGGACCGTCAACAGCAGAACAGATGAATCATCTGCCTGACCTTGCCAATGTGTGTTTACTGTTGTTTATCAGACCAAACTGGCTGAAAAGGCTCTTCACCGACTTCATCACCTTCACTGTCAAAATGGCCATAAAGGGACAGGTGAGGGCGAGGGGAAACGGGAATGAGAGTAAATGTTTGACTGAATAATAACAAAATTATTGTTATTGTGTTCATGTCTTCTCATTATGTCCTCAAATGCAGATTTGTAAGGAGATCAACAAAGTGGCAAATATACTGGCTGACTTCATACAAGAAACAGCAGGTGTGTGTGTGTGTGTGTGTGTGTGTGTGTGTGTGTGTGTGTGTGGGGACATACACCTGTTTACAGTCACTGCTTTTGTGGGGACCGCTTTTCCTTATGGGGACAAGACGCAAGTATTTTATCTGGAATGTCTCTGAACATTTGTGTGTGTGTGTGTGTGTGTGTGTGTCCACAGAGCATTTCCTCACTGATGGTGACATCAGTGTAAATATTGCTGTAACTGGTCCTCCTGTTATCACTGCTAACTACATTGAATCATACCACAAGGTAAGTGATGGCTGTAAATACAATCATAACTGTACTTCAACACTGTCAAAAGACTATGGTGATGTTTAAATAGGAATTGGAATTGTCAACAATGTCAAGCATTGATGATACATAGATACATATGGGAGATGGGATTTTAATACATACTGCAGCTTTTATCCAACCCCTTGCCAACCCAAATATTTTACACTACATTATACACTACTGTCATACTTGGATGACAGTAGTGTTCACAGCTCTTGTTGCTTTAGGTGTGAGAGTTTGCTTGTCTCTCCTTCCATCCCTTGACTTTTATAAATCTACCAGGGGCTGACCAACTACAACAACACTTCTGCTGTCATCAATGACTCTGTTTTTCACCCCAGTCAGCTGACTGAAAACAGAATGCTCTACTTTTGGTTGTCAGGTCAGTAGTGGCATTGCATTTTCCCTTGAAATTTGATAGTTCATGTACTTTACAAATGAAAAGTACATTAAAGGAAGTATCCTTTGTGGTGTGTGAATGTGACATGTCCAAATATTCGTGTTGGTTTTAGGACTTAAGCTCTAGGTGTCAAGTTAAAAAAATGAAAAAATGCTACATGATGTCATTACATTTCTCGAAGCAAGAATCATGGGGTTTTGATTTAATATCCGTGTAACTGAGGCTGGTACTTATGCCCAGTGCCCAGAGTAGTGTGTCTTTTAGCTTTATCTTGCCTATCCATAAACATAGTTTCCCACTATAAAAGTCTTTCCTTCACCTTACACATACCGCAGTTGACATGTGCTAGCAAATATTGAGAAAGAAAAAGTTTGAAAAACTGAACACAATTCCAGATGGTCTTATAATAATGTTATTTTGTAGCGATAGGCTTGGGGTTCATTCGTATATAGTTTACACAGCAAATTTTAGATTGGCATCCCCTATTCATTTATAATATTTGCAGTATTGCTTGTGGTAAAACTGTGTAGAACTAGATTTTTCAACAAAAAATGTATCTATATATATATATATACAAATTACAGTGACATCTGAACTCATTTTCACATAGAAGTTTTCATGTCCACCATGCTTTTCATCAAATGCAAGGGTTTGTCACTGAATTTTATTATGGCTTGTAAAACATTTTTAAAAAATCATCTTTGCACTAACTAAATTTAGCGTAGTGTGCAGCAGTAAGCCTTTAAGCTCTTCCTTTTATTCTACTCCTTATAAATAACAGCAGCACGGTAGTTCAGTGTCTATTAGTAACGTTAAATCATGTGTGGTAGAGGTATAACTTGTGTTTTACCCCAGACCAGGTGTTGAACCCCTTGCTTACTGCTGCTCACAAAGATGGTCGTTTCCAACTCAACATCTCTGGAGCAGAGCTCACCGTAAGTACATGACTTTAAAAAGGTAAAACGGTAAATCATCCAGGCAGGGTGCATTGAAATCACACATGATGTGGTATCTTGTTGATAAAACTGTCTTTGATGATACGTAACTGCTAAGAGATTATCATTGCCTCACTGATTGGTTCTGAATATTGAAAAAATACTGAAAAGAATACATTTTACTGACAAAAAGCAGATGTGCACACATGTTTATTCCTGCTCATATTATATTTATGAATGTGATTTCAGGAACTTTTCAAGACAAATCTCTCCAGTGTCATGCCTGAATGTATTAGAAAGGTAACATGGACAACGTCCTTATCACTCCACCCTCTCAAACACATCAGTACACATACACCTTTGTCTGGTGAGACACATCCTTATGTGTTTGTGTGTGTATGTGTTCAGTGTCTGCTGGAATCAGCTTCTCCAGAGCTAAGAGTGTGGAGTTCATCTGTTCCCTACCTAAACATCTCCACCTTGGGTATGACCGTCTTGGTAAAGGCTTCCGGGCAGCTCCACTGTGGGAGTCAAGGCACACCAACAATCTTCTTTGAGATGGTACATTGCCTTTCATTTCAGGCCATTTAGTAGAGAGTTTAGGAAAACAGAAACTCTAATGGGTTGAGTGTTGACCTGTTTTGATGCACCTTACACTACCAATAACATTGTTTTTTCACACCTCTGTCTCGCTTCTCTATTGTGCAGATCAGTTATTCCCTACAAGGGGTACCTGTCATTTATTTGAAAAACTGAAACTATATTTTGATTTAGAAGATTTTTTTTAACGTCAACAGATCTTACTTTAAGCGCACCATCTAACACTGTTCTAGATCAGGCCTTTATCAATATCTAATTACAATTTGTACAAGAAGAATAAAGTGGACAAGCTAACCAACATATGTCATCAATATGTCTGCCGCACATAAGTTTGTGCTGTATTTCGGAGCGTTCAATACTGTCAAACACGATACCTCTTGTGATGTGAGTGTAACAAAATAAGGCCTTTGTTGTGTAGTGGTCACACAACATTTAGCAAGCCATGTATTGTCTATGTCGTACTGTAAAGGCCATCTGAGTGTGTTTGAGTGATGTTTCTGTCTGTTTTTGGTATCTAGGATGTGGACTTGGTCGTCACAGCTTCCTACGCTGACAAGAAACTCTTCCTGCAGGGTAACCCATCAAAGTAAGACCATTCTTTGTCATTTGGTCACAACTTTTTTAAACGCACTCCATGTACAGTTTCATTATTAGGGCCCAAGCAGGGAACCTGCAAGGTCCCTATTGTTTTTCTAATGATTATTTTTAGCTATTTGTTTTTCTTTGCCGCAAATTATCGCATTTTTCAACGCCTGAACATTATAACTCTCATATACTTTATCGCACATTCAAAAATCTTATATCCACACATTTGCTGAATTGTGCTGAATCCCGTGATATAGGCCACATACATTTCCGCTTCCATTTTTTTCCGCAAATTTGCGAAATGTCGCAAACCTACTTTTTCAAACTCCTCCCAGGCGAGTTCACCAATTTGCGCAAAACTTTGCACACAACATCTCTGGACTCTCCTGACAAAAATTTAATAGAATTTTGATATTCTAAAGGATACTCAAGTTATTAAATAACAACTTCATGAAGATTTCGTTCCAAACAGGAAGTGTTGCATATCTCCTCATTGGTGTGTCCGAATGACATGAAACTCAGGTTACTACTTCCCCATGAGCCCTTAAGGCTCTGTGCACAATTTTGGGCGATGACCACTGGGTGGCGCTCTTTAAATTGAAGTATTTTATATCGCCACATTGATTGCTCAGATTAACACGAAACTTGGTACAGTTATTCTCAATGCCCTCCTGAGGATACCTGACGAAGATGTTACCAATCCGCCACTAGGTGGAGCTCTGGTCTAATTTAATATTTGGCACTCTGCCCACACCATAACACTTATGTCAATGAAATTGACTGACCCCTGTAACTCACACACCAAAAATGACCAGCAGGTGGCGCTATTATCAACAAAAAATATGTCGCACCTTGTTAAACCTTATATCTGTGTTCCCTACATTGAACTGAATTGTGTGATGTAGGCCATGCCCACTTTCGTGGTAAATTTCCAAATGTACTTTTTCAAACTCCTCCTAGGCGATTTGACCGATTTGCACCAAACTTTACATGTAGCATCTGTGGACCCACCTGACAAAAAGATATCAAAAGAATTGCGATCGTCCAAAAAACGGCACAAATTTCTGTACATTATGGTCAAAACAGGAAGTGTTGCATATCTTGACGAAATACAGTCCAATTACCGCAAAACTTTTGTCATTTGTGTTTCATGGCCCGGTGAGGGTTTGTGCAAAAATTGGTGCCAATCGGCCAATAGGTGGTGCTTTTATTGATAAATAACCAAAGAACAGCTTCACTGGCTTAAAGGTCCCATATTATACTGTTTTTCATCAATTTCACACAGCTGTCAGAGGCCCAACAACACTGTATTCGAAATGCATTGCCCCAAACCCATCCGTGGTCCTGAATTTCAGCTGTCTAAAAGTCGCTCAAATGAGCTCTCCTGAGAGCAGACTGTTTCTGTGCCTGCACCTTTAGATGCTAATGAACTCCGTCTGTCGACACCTACTTGGAGAGCCTTGCGTGCTACACGTCCCTCTCAGGAAGACAATGCCGCTTACGCTAGCGGTAGCATGCGCTAATGTTTACGATGGATGTATATATATATGTATCGCTATGGCTCGCGGGGATGCTTTCGTTCAATCATACCAGTTTTACCCAGAATCGGACCCAGAAGGAGAGGCTCCTGAAGAAACACAGACTCTGTGGCTGCAGCAGGACGTTTCAGAATGGTTAGTGTGTCTGAATAATGTTAGTTTGTTCGTATGTGTTGTTACAGTTACTACCATGTAGCTAATGGCTAACAGCTAGCGAAAGCTGTGTTTGTCTCCAAACTCTTGGACACTGTTTGCATCGTCTCTGTCTCCAGTCTGCACTGGTTTCCAGACTTTTTACTGTGACAACCAAGCTCCATCGTAATATTATTAACATTAAACTCGCTTCAAATGGCATTGCATAGCGGACCAAAGCGGAGCTAATTATTTTGCCAATTTCCAGCTGACTTCACCATACTCGTAGGCAACTGTAAATACTATCAAACCGTGGCGACACTTACCTGTGGCTCGGGTGCAGTTGTTGGGTACGGTAGGGTTAGCACGGTTAGCACACACACACAAACTCACACAAACTGTAGCCAGCACGTTGATGTTAAGAATGAAATGCAACCACTGTTTCTTCTGTTCTTCTGTAGCTGGGACAGAATATAGGCACTGATGTTGACAACAGAGCAATTTGCGTGTCTAACTCTGAGCGACGACATTGCTAAACACTGCTATCTCACCACTGGACACACCGAACTTCACCCTGGGGATGAACACCTCCCTCTCTGATATCTATCACCGCACAGAGGAGGCCGACCTATGAAAATGACTCCTTTCATTACATAACGAAAGGAGCTGAATCTGAACAGCCTGTAGGAGCGCCATTTTACCAGTGGGTGGGCTGCAGAGACCATGCAGGAATCACTTGTTTTTCTCATTCTGGGAGTTGGCAGGCTCAGGGAGGACCAGTTTATATATGTAGAGACCAGAGAAAACATGTTTTTCATAATATGGGACCTTTAACTTTTGATTGTGATTTCAGGCTTTCTCCACCAGAAGGCAGTGCTGCCTTGCTAATGGATACAAACCTCTGTTTAAGAGTCTATATGGTCACACAGTGTAGTCCTCTCATTATTTGTTCTTTATGTAGATTGCAGAGAGTTCTTCTGACTCCAGCGTACATTATTTAATACCGGCAGGAGCAGGCCACCGAATTGTAAAGGAACAACTTCCTCAAGGGAAGGTGTTGTATGAACAAGCCCCGATGAGAGTATGCCCCGACGTTCGTGGACTGCGAGGGCCCGTTCATCGCTGCAGCTTTGATATTCAAAGTAAATTTGAAATTACATTCTGTATACATACCCAAAAGGGACTAGTTTATATATCTTGATTTCATGGCAGCAGACCCTGTAGATGGAAAACAGTGTCCTCAAAGCAAGTGGGGAGCAAAATGCGATAACTGTTCAAACAGGACTAACCCAGCGCATTTCCCTCAGAGGCATTTGTTTTCCTGCACTTGGTTGTACAAGCGATAAGTGGCAGAAAGAAGGTCAGTGAAAACTCTGAAGAGCAGCTCTCAATTTTTGGGTCACTTGTAATTTCAAGACAGAGGAGTTCGAGGGGCTTGTTTTCTTATGATTTGTTTGTTTGACACTTAATTGAATACAGAAGTTAGAACACGCTGATCACAGTGACTTGTGATCAGTTCATGACTTTTTAGTCAATTTTTGTCAATGTCCTGTACCCGGTGTGTGATTCTGAACCTCCTTCCTCTCCAGGATTTCTGTAATCCAACCTGAGCTGCTCTCACAAAATCAGCTGGTAAGCTTATTTGATTTTACTGACAATTTTCTTATAGGGGAAAAGACTATGATAAACTCATACTGTAATATGATGTTACACTAGGCAATTTTTCACAATGACCAAAATGGTGTGAGATATGACGTAAAAAGTGCTAGTGCCAGTGGCATTAGAACCACAGAACAGATCCTAAAGTTTTTCCTGAAACAATTTTTTGCATTACCCTGAGAAGTATTTATTATGTGGCCCCCACCAGCAAAAACATCAGAAAGACTTCCTGCCAGAATCTTGTGCTTGGCCACGACTCCATTTTTTGAGTAGCTGTATGTCTGTTAAATGTACCCTCTGTGATTAAAGACATTTTTCGAGGATAATAACTTTTTTTCTCCTCCCATTTCAGTTAATATTTCCATGTCGCTTATTAAAATGCTGATGTTTTAATGTTGAGACTTCACCTGTCCCTGTTTCCAGTTGCTGAATGAGACACAATTGGAGTTCCTAAGAGAAGCTGCGGCGAAGATAGGCATTCCCAAGGTCCTGTCTGGTAAGAAACTGAGAAACGGTGATGGATAATAAAGTGAAACCTGGCTTAAACCTCAACCCGATGACACCCCCAGTGTTACCTGTCAGTGTCTAACACAGATTTACTGT